>JBBPLE010000187.1:22347-55534 GCA_038089675.1 Boletales sp. KT-2023b
TGGCGCGGTGGGGAAAAAAAATAGGCGGCCCTGGCGGGCGTTTCGACCTAGTTGGGGGGGGGGGGGGGGGGGGGGGGTCACGAGGCTGTGAACGAAGAAGGATTCGTATGTATTTTTTTTTCCTTTTTCCTTTTTCTTTCCTTCGTGGTGCCTGTAACCGAGGGAGGGCAAGGTTTGTTTGACAGGGTGCGATAAGGGGGAACGTGGGGTAATTCCGAGGAGGGAGAAACCCAGGACGGGGGGCTCGCCGTCGTAGCTCGTTCTCGGACACGGGACGGTGATCGCTGGCCACGCATGGCTGATGATGCATGATGATGATCACGGACGATCGAAATAATATAAAAATCGAGTTCGAGTCGCATTCGAAGTTGTGTTTTTTTGCTTTTCTTTTTTTTTTTTTTCCGTTCTTTCTTCGGGTCCTCTCCCTCCCAGGTGTGTGAATGGGTTTATCGTACAAAAGTGTACCATCACTACTGTTACTTGTCGTCGTTATAAGTCGGACCCTGGGATGTCTGCCAAGCCGCCCTCCTTTCCGTCTCACACTCCCAACTCCTTCTACCCCCTCCTCCCCCTCCCCCTCCCTCCCCCTTCCCCGTCCGACTACAGAAGCCCACAGGTCCATTCCCAGATGGACCCCAGTGCCATACCCCAGCCAAGGTATCCCAGTACTTGCATTCCTTCCTTGATGCCCCCCGGCGTCGACCCCTCGTCTGTCGATTTCAGGACCTTCTTTCCCTACATTCCCAATGAGGTCAAGCACCGCAAGAGGACCTCGAGGCACCAGCTCAAGGTCCTCGAAGACGTCTTCCGCAAGGACACCAAGCCCAATGCCGTCCTCCGCAAAAAACTCGCTACCGAGCTCGAAATGTCCCCCCGCGCCGTCCAGGTATCGCTTTCCCCTCTTTCTCTTACCCGACGCGTGCTCACCCCGTTTGCGTCGCGCGCTAGGTCTGGTTCCAGAACAGGTGCGCTTCGTCTCCGGATCCCCTCTCTCCCGCTCTGACGCCACCTTTCCAGGCGCGCAAAGGAAAAGGCCCATCGCAAGCGGGTCCTCTCCGTCGCTGACCAGGACAAGTCCGATCCGCTCACCATGAAAAAGTCTCCCCACTCCCGAGACACGTCCCCAAACGACTCCACCAACTCCTCCATCACGACAGAGAAGCCCGCCGAGTCGGACATCTTGTCCGCCCCGTCCATCGAGTCCTCTACCAGCCCCGTCATCAAGGTCTCTTGCTCTCCTCCCCTCCTCCCTCTCACACCCCCTTCCGTCTGGCCAGACACCACAGGCACGTCCCTCGAACTCCCACCCCACGTCCGACCACCGCCTTTGCTCGACCCCAACGGCCAGGATCCAGACCTGTACAGCGCGCGACGCGGCTCCTTGCCGACGGTGATGCCCTCACAGCCCATCACCGGACCAAACATGTCACAATCCTCGGTCCACTATCCTGACCGACGTAAATCCATGGACGTTAACTTTTTCCGGCTGATGCATCATCCTTTTGCCCGAATCGCCAAGGAAAAAAACGAGGCGCTCTATCTCTCCAAATCGCCGCTTTCCCCCGCTGGCTCGACACAGGCAAACATGGCGCGTGCTGTGTCTGGCATCGGTCCCATCCGCTCCAACGGTCATGCTTATCGTCCGCCCTTCCACCACCGTGCGTCAGAACCCCAGGTGTTTGCACCCGTACGCACCCCTTTCCCACCCGTCCCCGAGGCAGGTCCCCTTCAACCGCATCCGGCGTCGTCGCGTAGATATTCTGACAACCGCTCGTATGCCATTACGTCTCGTCCGCTCCCTTCGCCAATTCCTGGGCCACTCCCCACCCCAGATTTCCAATTTGGTAATCCTTCTTCAGGGTCGCCTTCCAATGGGTCGCCCACACCTGGGGAGGTTGAGTCACCCCCCGTTCCCTTGCAATCTCCCGATATCGCTCAGTTGCAGCGGTGGTCGTTCCCTAGGTCGCGCGAGACGGACCAGGATACCGAAGACTCGGGCAGCTATAGCGCCCTGTCCAGATTTGGGTCCGTTGCGAGCATCACCGGAAGCGACTCAAGCGCGATGTTTTCTGACGTGAGCAGTTGCGTGGCAGTCGATCACATGGGCTATGATGCACCTGCCAGGCGAGGGTCTTGGTGAGCAATTGGGGCACTCTCTTTTTATTTTTCAGCAGTGCACCTGACGTACAAACGGTCCTAGTGCGTCCGGGGACATTCTCGGGACGCGGTTTTCTGGGCTCAGCATGACCAGTCGGTCCAGTCAGGGCTCGCTCAATGACGCTGCCGCGCTCGCTTACAGGGACAAACTCGGCCGGCCAGAACATTCACCCGAGGTCATTGGGGGATATGTCTCCCCTGCGTCCACTGCCTCTCCTGGCACGAGCCCGCACGTGCGACAGGTCAAGGATGTGCCCCCTTCGGTGTTGCGGAACGAGAGCATCTATGACTGTGGTCCTGTACGCACCTGTTATCTATGATCTGCATCGTGTTTTCTCACACGCGTACAAGCTTTCGCAGGTTCCAGAAAATGAAGAGATCGTGACGCGCCGCGGGAGCATACAACCTCAGGAACCCCTTCCCCACCTTTACGTCTCGAGCCATCTCGATCTGCATGGATCTTACCCGACGTCGCCCACCGAGGCTGGCCCGTCCTCTGTGCAGCCGCAGCAGCACTACCCACACAACGGCAGTTTCATACCGTCCTCTACCTTTTCGCACGCTGGAGATCCTTCGTTTGTGTCTGGGACCGGATCTGTGCGACCAGACTCATCTTACCCGCCACAACAGTCGAACGCGCTGCAATACTCGCCTCAAGGGACCTTTCAAGGTGCGTCGAACACCATCGCAATACCACACGCCAACATGTCGCGATACGTGCCGCCTTCGAACCAATACACCTACGCTGCCAGTCACGGGCAAGAACCATTCTCGTCCTTGAACTGAGCGTTGCGCGCGCGCTTGTCGGGGAAAACAAAAAGAAGGAAAAAAGAACAACGACTTTATCTCGTGCTCGGTCTTTGATTTATTTAACGCTTCATTTCGGCCCCCCTCGGGCGGTGGATGCTGGGGTACTATACACCCTCTTATTATCGTGCTCCATCTAATTTCTTGTCGTTTCCGAGTCTTGGTCTCTTTGGCATTATATCCGCCTTTGTACTATGCTGTGTTCCCTTCTCGTTTTACTGAAAAAGGTCATACAGAGTCGTTCTCTGCCACGGTTTCACCTATTAATCTCGCGCTATTTGCCTATCTATTTCACGTTTTCGGTCCTTTTTTTTTTCTTTTCCTCTCGCTGACGTTCGCTCCTTTTGATCATCTCTCATCCATCATCTTTTTTTATCCATCATATTTTTTAGGTTCACCCAGGAACCATTGACGCTCGTTACTCTGATTTCTCATATCCTACCACTCGTTTGTGTCGCAGTCTTGTCTCGGCCTTTTTTCTTTTTACAATGCTAATCGAAATCGTGTCTTAATGTGTACCTAGCCTACATGCATGCCGGTTATGTTACTTATCCTGCTGCGGCGCGTTGACGTTAGGCGGCGCCCAGACGGCGGTGCCTGGTGGCTGATGCTAGTCCATTTTTGTCCCCGGAACCGAAGCGCGTTTGTCATGTTATTTCTTTTTTTTTTTTGTGGCTGCCAGTGGCATCGAATAATGAATTTCAGGTCGTCCGATTGGAGCTGACGAATTGGTCATGGCGGGGGGGCCTGGCGACCAACGACAGCATTTCATTGTCCTCGCCCGTGAATTGTCGCGCCGGGCGCTGTTCTGAAACACCCTTAGCCGTTTCGAGCGCCGCGATCACGTTCGTGCGGACCGGCGGTTACCCGTCTTTCACCCCCAAGTTGATCGACGGGTGCGTGACATTCCAACGAGATCGGTCCGGACCAAGCAGCGAACTCCCACTCCACGTCAGAAACCGAAAACCGATTGAATTGAGATCGTAGAGATCTATTGAGAAAAAAAAAAAAAGATGCGCGCGACGGAATGACATGAGAAAAAGCGACGTGACGACATGGACCCTGCGTATGGCCGCATGACCCAAAAAAAAAAAACGACGCCGATGTACGTCACACCATCTCAGAGCTTCGTCCCAGGCGCGGGGGTCATGATGGGCGGATGGAACGCTGGTTGGGGTGGCGGGGGCGCAGGGATCGGGACGGGAGTCGTGGTGTTGTTGTTGTGGTGGTCGCCTAGGCTCGGACGTCCCGTCACTTGCGCGTTCCGGTCCATCATTAGACGGTGTACCTGGGGGGGAGGGGGGTACGGATCAGCGCCCGTCCATAGATCCATGAATGAAAAAAAAAAATGAATGAAAAAAAGGCGGAAGATGCCGTCGTTCGGGACGACGCACGTGTGCTCAACAGGGGGGGAGGGGGGTGCTTACCTGAAGACGGATGCCGTGCACTGCGTATTTGAGCGACCCCAGTTCTTCGTTGACGCGCATGCTCTCGTTCGTGAGCGCGATGTCGTTCCGTCGCGCGAGGGAGTCGACGGACGCGGCGACGGAGGTGACAGAGTCGCGCAGACCGACGAGGGACCCTTCGAGGGACGTGCTCAGGTTCAAGGGTGCGACGGGCGTGAGTGGCAACGAGCGCTGTCCAGGGTGCAGCTGACCGTTGTCCGTCAGGCCAGCTGACGCACGCGCGGGCGTATGACCGTAAACGCCATCAGATGAGGGAAAAAACGAGGCGATGGCATCCAGCTCCGAATCCACGCTCTCGAACGGGTCTGGTGGCGCGGGTACCTGCACACGCTGACCAGTCCTCGCATGCGACGGCCCGGCGACGGCTTGGAGATGACCGTCATCGAGATCGACGTCTGCACGGTTCGTTCTCTGTACCTCGGAACGGTACCACGGGCCCAGAATGGTTTTGAATGACCGCAGCTCGTGTTGCATGAGGTGCACCATCCCCTCCAACGCCTGAACCCTTTGTTTGAGGGCAGTGTTCTCCGCGGACAGGGATGAAGACCGGGCGCCGTGTATGGCGAAGAAGCCCTTTATCGATTCATACGGACACGCAGGGATGTGAATATCAGATAACTCTTGACGCCGGCCAGTCCAGGAACACCCATTGTCACCATGTGGGCAAGGAACGATGACTTGCGAACACGTAGTAACATGCGCTTGCAGCTGAGACCGTAAAAATTCGGCCGCGCAAAAAAGGCACGTTGCGTATCTGGAGGCACATTCCGAATAATGGTCCTGACTTGCCAAATACAAACCAAAAGCTCAAGCGACCGCGTTGAAAAAAAAAACAAAAAGGGGAATGGCACTCACGGTCAAATCAGAGTACTTTACGGACGCGCCGCATCCGTCGCATTCCGTTGCGCGATGAACACAGACGCTTGCGTGCTTCCCGCGATCCTTCATCAAGATCATCTGGTCACAGCCCTCTTCGACGCACCGCACGGTGACGTATTGACATGCGTCCCGCATGTGAGATTCCACCAACTGCCTCTGACATGTGTGCGGACAACCGGCACTCCGCAGAGGACATTCTACAATGAGTTCGTCCACGAGCTAGACACGCGTAACGGTCAGAAGGGGAATGACTGCGAAAAGAAGGACATGGACCAACGTGTTTCACGATGGGATTCGCCGGTGCCAAGTCTTGGAATGAAAGGGGAGACCGATCGATCGGACAATGTGGTGAATGTCTGACTGCCTCCACGACGCAGTCGTGACAGAAAGTGTGCATGCATGATCTAGTGGTCGTTGGGTTCGTGAACGGAGCGCTGGGGAGTGTGAATCTGAGATCAGGTCCGTCATTTTGGGGTGCACCTACTGGCAGATACAGCAAATCTGGACAAAAATAAGTGCCTGTATATTAATTTTAATAAATGGAACGCACCAAGTTGTTGTTTGGGGGCTCGACATAGTTGAGCGAGGTCATGCTCGGGAGAATGCAAGCAGCGTGTCAAGTGGAGGGGTCGACTCTTACTTAGAATGGTAATTGGCGAGAACGCACGTATTTTTACGCAACTTCCACTTTGGTAACAACCAACCAGAACCTTCATTGGTTTGTGCACATCCGACTTGCAGGTCTGTCCACAACTGGTAAAGGACTAGAGAACGGTCGTTGATCAGTTGATATCGATGCCCTTCACCCTCCATCAAATCCGCGTCGAGCTGGATCCTTTCGTGACGGATCAGACCGTCTGACGATCAATTCGGAAAATCATCCTAGGTCGAGTCCATCGCTAATGCCATCCTGCCTTCTTTATTGTCTCGTTCGACTGGACGACGACGCTTTCCGGAATCAGTCAGAGGATTCAATTGGTTCGCACTATTTACAATCTTGCCCAGAACGTGAAAGAACCCTCGGACTTCTGTAGTGAATCGCGCGTACCGCGTTGTTGACAGATCCTGCCACGACCCCATCTCCATTCCACACGGGTCGCTTTATGGCGGATCGGTTTAAATAGTGGACTTGTTCCACCCAAAAAGACAGATACACGTGCGCCCAACGATGTATCGATGGGCAGTACTCGACACGCACATGAACGCAAGGTTGTGCATCTTTCCATGCCTATCCCGGCAGAGGGCATCTATCGAGGTTCGCGGCCGATGTGGTTTAGCCGTGCCATTCTATTTTGAAACGTCGCAATCCTGTTTCGAGGCATGCCTGGGGCACAGCCGTCGTGTTCGAACATTTTCTCTCGAGAGCATCCAAGGGACCCTCCCCGTGGCTAGCGGGATCCACCTTGAAACCATCGTTCTGTTTCACCGCTGCCACAGGGATCATCGATCATCCCTGGACAAGGAAATTCATTTACCCCCTGACAAGCTTTACATATGTGCCCATTTCGCCAGATTCATGTTCACGTGTATTAGCGCTCTGGGAACCACTCGGAGGATCCTTCCCATCACCGAATCTGAATCAATAATTATCTCATTCCGCTTGAAAAGTTCAGCGTACGAGGCAAAGATTCTCAATCAAATAATTTTCGTCCTCGTATGCAATGTAATCCGACAGACATACGGAGTCATCGATCATCAGTGACCCTGTACGAGCTTCTCCAGGGAAGCCCCAGACGCAATCTGAAACTCGTCCGTCCCACTACTGATCATTCTGCCGCCCTTTTTCGACATCCGACCCTGCGCGCGAACCACCTCTGTCATCCGCCTTTCCGCGTCTCCCGTGCGTTCCAGCAGGTCCAGGCTGTGCGGTTTGCGGCCACTTGCTGTGCGCGCGGAGGCGGTGGGTTTGGGCTTGGGCTTTGGAGTCTTGACGTGGCCGTGGCTGCCCTTTTTGCCACCGTCGGTGATAGCTGTGGGTGCTTCACGCAGCGCAAACGCTTTCGCCAAGTGTCCAATGTGCAAATGACGAACATGAAACATGTGCTTTTCCTCTGTCGGATGCGTGGTATAGGCCCTCATATGCGAGTGAAAGGCGTTTCGTGCGGCTTCCGAGTGCTAGCGTACATGAGCGAGACCAAGAACGGTAACAAGAGACGAGGTGCTCACCTCTTTTCGCCGCAACACCCAGCGCTCAAACGCGAGCTGCACGTCGGTCGCGCGGGATTCGTACTCGGAATCCTTGCCTCCGAAACCTTTGGCCAACAAGCCTTCCACGCTCGTCCCTTCGAGCGCAACGTTTGTTCTACGATTTTGGTCGTCGGACTGGTCGGGGGGATCCCCGCGCATCTTTCCTTCCACCCACTTGACCCACTCGGATTCGCTTGGTGCGACGATACTCCAGGCTTCGCCGCCCTTGCCTGCACGAGCGGTACGTCCGACACGGTGAACATACTCGGTCGCACCACCTTCGGTGGGGAGATCGTATTGGATGACAGCACGCACGAGGGGTAGATCGAGGCCGCGTGAAGCAACAGACGTACAAAGGAGGACAGAAGAGGACGTCGAAGGTTGTTTGCTTTTACCGGTTGTCGTAGACGAGAAGCCACGAAGGGATGCCAGACGGACGGGAGTAGGGAGGGAACCGTGGAGCCGATAGATGTTGGTATCAGGGAGAAGGGGAGACTGTACCGACACTTTCTCCTCGCCTTTGTCAAGACGCTCGTCTTCCGAGATTTCATTCCCATCCGAATTTTCGCCGTCAGTGCCGGATTCCTCCGATCTGGATTCATCGTCACTCATTTTTGCGCCGCCTAGTAATTTCCAGTGGAAATCGACAGAGTCTGTACAGCTGAGAAACACGATAATTTTCGACTCTTTCCTTGCTTGATTTTGTGCGAGAATAGAGCGTAGCAGCGCAACGAGTGCGACCAGCCGTAGTTTCAGAGGTACAACAACGTACTTTTGAGCAAGCTGCGCGGGTGGAGTGAAATTCTCGGACGACGAAGTCAACGGAGGGACATTTTGCTGATGCAGGGCCTGTTCCTTCTCGGTATCAAACGCTTTGATCATGATCGGGTTCACCAGCGCCGTTCCCGCCAATTTCTGGACATCCTCTCGTATCGTCGCCGAGCAAAGTACCGTCCGTCTTCCACGCTGCCAATCCCATCCCCCCACCTCCATGCTGTTTCCTTCCTTGACCGCTTGAACGGCTAACTTCCGGCGGCCATCCAGCCCTTGAATGATGTCCTTGATTGTTTCCTCAAAGCCAAGCTCCATCAACCGGTCAGCTTCGTCGAGCACCAACCACCTGCATTTTCCGACGTTGAACGACGACGTGTTCTGCAGATGATCGAGCAACCGTCCCGGTGTCGATACAAGTATCGGAATACCTTTCCTCAGGCGTGCTTTTTCGTGTGCGCGAGTGGCTCCACCGGAGAGTAGGCCAGAAACAAGCCAGCGGGTATATCGCGTCGACGGCTCGGCGTCCTCGTTTTCGCTCTCGGGTCGGAGTTTGAGTGTAAGGAGCGACTCGAGAACGTCCGAGATTTGTTTGGCAAGTTCGCGGGTGGGGGCAATGATTACTGCGAGTGTGCCTATGGAGCGGTCAATGTAGGAGTGGGTACTCAAGGGTAAGAGGTCGTGAAGCAAGGGGAGGAGAAACGAGAGTGTCTTTCCTGACCCCGTCTGGGATTGAATGAACACGTCTCGTTCCGTCATGTCTTGAGACGGCGGATGGATAAACACGGAGAGGGTGGCTCGTTGGATGGACGTGGGTTTGGTGACACCCATCTTAGACTCGAGATGAGCGACGAGAAGCGGATGGAGCCCGAGTTCCGAGAACCCGGACGAAGACGCGAGGGGCGCGTTACTGGGCTGGGCTGGGGCGCTAGAAACTGGATTGCGATCCGGTGCCGCGATTTTCGGATTGTACGAGAACAAGGAAGATATAATTTGCGTCTGGGCCTTGCCCGGACCAGCAAGCGAAGAAATGCCACCTCGATCTGGCGGGTCCTGCCGTCGCCGCTTCGCTGGCCGAGGTGAGCCATCATGCACATCGAACTCGTCATATAGAACCTGGCTTTGTGGGATCTGGCGCGCAGATCCCTTTGCTATCCGCTTCTGCGCTCGTTTGATCTTTAAGCTGTCGGCGCTTTGAGTGTGGTGGTTTCGAGCGCTTATAGTATGCTCACCGGTCGGTCCATCTGCCAGATTTCTTGCCAGAGATATGCTTTGCTGCAACCGGAACGTCTGTGGCAATATTCAAGACAAGATCATCGTCCATCCTTTTATTTTTTTGCCAAGGCAAGTAGACTCTGAAGCTGAATCGAAAGGGAAGTTGATTCGCACGGGACATTATAGATTTGAAGCCACGTTTACATTTCTCAAGCCAACTTCAACCGACCCGTCATGTTCGGCCGCATTTCTCTTGCATTTATCATCGTATCCGTTGCCGCGTTCTTCTGCGCACAGTCCGCAGATGCCGCAAAAGGCCCAAAGATCACTCACAAGGTCTACTTTGACATTAAGCATGGTGACACAGAGATGGGTCGAGGTAAGGTGCATGCAGAAATATCAGGAAACGTCGAGGCTAAACTCCTTGCAAGTGGTGATGGGTCTGTATGGCGGTGTACGTTGTCCCCGCACTTTCGTCGTACCTTCGGCCTGGGAACTAATAATATCACTCCAGACTGTTCCGAAAACCGTCGAGAACTTCCGTGCTTTGGCGACTGGAAAGGACAAGTCGGGTGACGAACTTGGTTATGGCTACAAGGGCTCCAAGTTCCACCGTGTGATTAAGAACTTCATGTAAGTTCGCCGGCTCACCATACTTTTACGACCGGGTAAAATGTGTATTCCTGCAGGATTCAGGGTGGTGACTTTAGTATGTCCATGATTTGTTCAATACGTCAGTGTACTCATGCATCCGATACTCGTAGCCCGTGGTGATGGCACTGGTGGCAAGGTTTGTGCTCACATGTGCCCTGTGTCGGATTCCTACTTATATTATCCAGTCTATCTACGGGGATAGGTTTAAGGACGAGAACTTGTAAGGGGGAAATATCTTTCTTCGGATCTGTATTAAATATCCCGTCAGCAAACTCAAGCATACTGGTCCTGGCACGCTTTCCATGGCTAACGCAGGCAAGGACACCAACGGTATGTTGTTCAAATCATCATCGCTGTAAACGTATCCCAATTGACGGAATTCTACATAGGATCCCAATTCGTAAGTAGAGGTCTTCGAGGTGGTTTTGCTGATCTGACTGTTCTTTAGTTCATTTGCACGGCTATTACCAGCTGGCTGGATGGTAAACATGTGGGTCGCAATGCATCCTTCTCTGTTCTAGACAGCTGATTGTTGTATTTGTAGGTTGTCTTTGGCAAGGTCTTAGAAGGGATGGATATCATCTATGCGATTGGTGGGTTGTTCTGCATATCTGTTCACTATTGTGCTGATCTGCCATTCAGAGGATGTTTCAAAAGGTCGGAACGATCGACCAGAGGAGGACGTTATCATCCACGATTCTGGCGAGGTCTGTTGACACGTCTTAGATCGTTACTTTCTACTGATCCAATCATACAGTTGCCCGTAGAAGCTGTGATTGATGACGAAGGAAAAGAGGTACCGCTTCACGCTGAGCTATAATTCAGTCGCGAGTGCTTTGTTGGCGCATCATGTCAATAATAAAATTATCTGTTGTTTATTCAACAGGATTTCGAGGATGATCCTAGTCTTATTGAAACGTCGGCCATTGTCGAAGTTGATCCCATGACGTCATCCCTTGTCCTGGAGCCCGTTGAGGATGTGCTTGAGGTAGATGATGTGGGTAAAGCCACAGCGGAGACGTCCGGTTTCGCGTCGCCTCTGCACGTGAGGTTTGCCAGTATCGTCTTTTTGGTACTGACTCTGTTCTGTGGTGTTATGTACTTTTGCGGTGGACCGCGACTGACGTTGTTACGCCGTCTCGTCCGCAAAACGCGGTCTGGGAGCTACCGTCGCGTCAGCGTCGACGATGACGTGGAGAAGTGAAGTCGTGCACTGGATCCGATATTTACGTTTTTACTTGTCATCCACTCCTTTTGATAAACACTCAACCGTTCCTTCCACAATTCCATTTGACTTTTGGGCATTCAAGATCACCTCGAAGTGCAACATTGCCTGGGAACCAATGCTTATTATCAGAATTAACCGTATGATTTCAAGTACCAATTTACACTGCAGTGCGGTCTAACAATGTATCTACTTGAGACTTTAGTAAGCTTTTATTCCTTCTCGGTAAGGTAAGGTAGGCGTCATGCGAAACCAACTAACATCACGTGCAAATCGTGATGTTTGCGTGACAAAGGCAGAAAATCAATGATGTATTCTACGAGACATGATAATACAAATGTGGCTTAGCATAAATATCCCATGGACTATGATATAAATTTTCGCTAGAATGAAAAATGAAGCCGTGAAATCCAAGAATTGATCATTAATTTTCAGTGAGATACAGCACCATGAAAAACAAGTCTCCGCTGGCCTCGGCACCACTCGGCATCGCTAGGAAATGTAGTGGATGGTCGGGCATCACAGAATGTCACCTCACGTGATATTGGTTGGTTTCGCATGACGCCTACCTTAGAAAAGCAGGGAATAAACAATGAGTCATTCCTTTTCCGTTTGCCACTCGGTTCGGACTATCGGGCGACAGTTGTGAGGCTGAACGGACTGAACCAAACAATTGGATGGGACATCAGATGATTGTATATAATACTTAGGAGTAAAGCCACCTTTGGCAGCAACCGAATTACCTTCTAGCCTAGACCCTAAATAGTGTTCGGTAAGTTTTTTCTCGCACATTCGAAGCGTTCCAGGCTACAACATCAGGCTTAAATTCCATTGAACCAGATCACCTCACGACTCTGAAATCATGATGGCCATCGATGCTGCCTCTCATACCATCAGCCCTCAGCAGGTGGCCATTCTGGCGAAATCAACAAATGACGTTCTGCTCAAGATCATCCGGAAGAATTTCTGCACCCAATTCGCGACGCAAGCGCCTAGTCTCTCCAGATTCCGTGAAGCTGTCTCAGCGCATGGCGGTACCGAAGTTGACGCTACCTTGCTGGCTGATTTTTGGTCCCATGTCCCGCTTTCAGATTACAGTCCCTACAAGCCATTCATAGACAAATTCAATTCGCAGCCCTGTCAGAAGGCAGAAGTCGAGAATTTATTGGCTCCTGGCCTTCCAAACTATCTCGCAACTTCTAGTGCTACAATTGGAACAATTTCAAAGATCACTCCTAAATATGTCTATAATAAACGATTTCGTCCGAATGGTCATCGCAGAGTGCTCGATGTGCAAGGAAAACTAGTCGCTGTCGTACAATATTGTGGATACAGGAGTGTCAAGGAGATACTGGATTCATCAGGTCAGGTCGTAAAAAAGATCCCCGTTTGTATCTCGTCCAGCGGATTGAGACGTCGAAGCCTCAAATGGACAGTAGACGACGATAAGAAGATGATGTCCTTGAAAGGCATGTTTATGTCTTTGTGCACCTTACGGTATCTCTCATGTTTCATGGTCTTCAGCGCCGCACTATGTTGTGCCGTGGGCAGCAACCGTGATCAACCATGTCCCATCCTTCCTAACCATTCACAGCCTCTTCTTCCTTGCCTGTCGCGATGTGGATTTTTTCTACGCATTGTTTGCGACACAGGTCATCGACCTCTTTCGATACATCGAAGAACAGTGGGATACGCTTGTATCCTGCATAAGGGATGGCATCATACCCGACTTAGAAGGGCTCGGTGACATCCGTGATTATTTGCAGGTGAAGTGATTAGCTTATGAATTGCACACCGTTTTGAGATGTACCTGTCAGACATACTTCCATGCCGATCCAGAACGTGCGGCGGAATTACTAGAAATCGGTTCCCCATCCTCCGTTGAAGGGTGGGCTGCTCGCGTTTGGCCACAAGCCAACTTGATGTACACGATATGCAGTGGCCCATATGCTGCCCTGCTTCCCAAAGTGCGTCGCTATTCCTCATACTCAATAGCTTACGTTGAACCATGATATCTAGCTAAGGTCTATCCTGGGTCCAAACATCTCGATCCATTCTATTATGTATGGTGCATCGGAAGGCGGCACTATTGGGGCTCCATATGACATGAGCACACAAGATGAATTTGTTCTCCAGTTTGACGATGTTGTCGAGTTTTTGGACATCTCTGAAGATGAAACACACGAGAATATTCGTCAAGCGGTCAGTATTTGCCCACTTGTCTTGAATGTTTGAGAATTGGTCGCTGAGTTCGGTGCTGGCTTAGTGGCAAGTAGAAGTAGGAAAGCACTACGAGCCAATCCTGACAACTCGGGATGGCTTGTGGCGATATCAACTCGGTGATATCGTGTCCATTGTCGGGTTTCATCCTGAGAAGGACTCGCCTATCTTCAAATTTATGGGAAGGAAATCGTGCGATTCTCTATCACTTTGTGTTCATTATACACCGCCGTTGATAATCTGTTGGATAGGTTGACAGTCCAGCTCCTGCGTGTAAAGATCGCAGATTTCCAACTGCTAGAGGCAATCATGGTCGTAAGCTCGGAGGATACGATCCGAATCCAAGAATTTACGACCATGGTGGACGATCGAATGTTACCCCCAACTGTGGGATTCTTCGTCGAGTTAACAGGATCTCTTGGTACGCTTGCACGATGATGACGGGCGAGTGAAACCTGCTAATCGACCCCGACGACAGGGCCGAATGCAAATGAAGCGCCGCAGAAATTGTTTGACGCTCTGGTTGCCACCGATGGCGAGCTTCTGTGTGCGCTTGAGAATGGACAAGTTCGCCTCCCGACGGTGAGGATCTTGAAAGCGGGTATGTTTGCAGAGTATCGCCAATGGAGAGCCAAGCGAATCCAAACCGGTTCTGGACAGACCAAGGTGCCCGTAGTATTGATGGACCCTGAAGCGCATGAATGGATATTGGACGGTGTTGTTCAGGAACTCTAACGAATGTACAGATAACCATTTGGATGGCTTGTCTTGTCGACAACATTGTTATATGTGGAATAAAATTAGTGTTGAATGCTATGATCACCGTGACGGGAGATGGTTTTATACATAGAAGCTCTACTACGAAAAAGAGTGGGCCGCCCACTTGAACAGCTCCTGCAAACCAGTGTCACATAACAACCTTACAGCACTCTATGTACATGTTTTGCCTTTTTCCTGGTGCGGCATTCCCCTCAAGTGCGAAAAAGCGTGCCATCCATCGCCTTGTTTTACGTACGCACTGACGCACGCTCACCAGGACGAACGCGGACTCAACTCCAAGCCATCCAAAAGTTTCTGTAGCTCTTTCCTAAGCTCTGCATTGCTTGCGACGTCTGCCTCTGCAAATACACATCACACGGACATTGCGGACTTCTCCAACCTGACGGGAAGATCCATATAGCGCCTTCCGTCGCACGCATCGTCGAGGTTGCACTCAGCTATGCCCGCGCGGGCACGCATTGCGTCGCACCGAGCGATATGATGGACAACCGTATTCGTATGATCAAGCACCGTCTGATTGAGGCCGGGTTCGGCAACCGATGCACCCTCATGAGCTACTCTGCCAACCTCGCGAGTGGGCTATATGGCCATATCAGGTAAAGGACCCAGGCATATATGGTGCCCCTCTGTTCTTAGCGCGTCGTACGCGTGTCTAGGGATGCTGCTGGGAGTTCATTGCCATTTGAGGATCGCAAGTACTACCGGTTACCGCCCACTGCCAAGGGACTTGCGAGGCGTGCTGTTGTGAGTGGTGTCTTGTCTTTGTCTGGCACATGTCCTCACTTATCATCATTGGGAAGCAACGTGAAGTGGCTGAAGGTGCCGACATCATCATGGTTAACCCTGCACTCCCGTACCTTGACGTCACCGCCAGCGTGACCTGGCTCGTGCGGAATCACCAGATCGCATGTTATGAAGTTGGCGATCACGACGAGCTGCCAGGCCGAAGGTCAGTGACCGATGAGGCTTCCTATCAATTAAGTCGCCATGACTGTCATCGTTCGCCTTGTCTATATTGGAGCAAGGGGACACGCGCCTGCTGTGCGACTAGCAAAGGATCAGGAGGCGAGGAAGATGGAGACGATGGCATGATTATGCGCTATATGGTGGGTTTATACACGGTACGAAAGGAATTCTACGAGTTCCGGTAGTGACGCAGCTTGACGCCATATGCACCAACAGTCCGATGATTGTAGTCAACTGGGCACGCGGTATTGAATGTTCACAGGTTTACTTGACCGCACCGATGCTGAAAAGTATAATTCAACCTATGTTGTATTCGCCAAGTGTCCTTGACAGCTCAGAGCTGGAACGAATCTGAATAACAAGGTAGAAATTTACTGCCATCTGGCTCGTCCACAGATTTGTCCACCCAGTACTCAAGAATCTAGCCTTGGACTTTGACGAGGAAGATTAAACCGGCCTTGTCGACGTGCTTTCCAGACCCGCAACATCCTTGTCTCCATCTTCCGCCCAAGAACAACCATGGAGCTTCCTGGACAGCCCGGACAGTCTCAAGATAGCTGGCCTTCCATCCCGCATAGAATGCGTCAAGAATCTTTATGGGGAGATGCAAAATCTCACGTCGCCCAACGTTTCCTTGCATACCTTGAAGAAGATATCCTGGCCTTGTATGCTGGTGGGTGGAGTGATGTCTGTCACTCTGGAGTGCGGTCTAACGATGTGACGTTTTGCGGATACTTTTGCATGATATCTGAACCCCAATTGGTTCGTCTAGGCTCACCTACAGTTAAGTAAATAGAGTTGCCAATACGACGCCCTTCTCAGTTGCCAAGGGAAGTCACAAAGACATCACCCACTGGGACCTCGGCTAACGTAGTTTGTAGTGTCAGATGGGCAGTCCGTGACTCGGGTATCATTATGTAAAACGGATATCTACTCGAGACTTTGGTAAGCTTTTACTCCTTATCGTTAGACAAGGAGGGAACAACGAGTCATTCCTTTTTCGTTTGCCACTCGGTTCGGACTATCGGGCGACAGTTGTGCGGCTGAACGGACTGAACCGAACAATCGAATGGGACATCAGATGATCGTATATAATACTTAAGAGTAAAGATACCTCTGGCAGCGACCAAATTGCCTTCGAGGACCTCAACTAGTGTTCGGTAGGGTTTTTCTCGCACATTCGAAGCGTCCAAGCTACAACATCAAGCTAAAATTCTATTGGACCAGATCATTTCACGACTCTGTAATCATGGTGGCCATCGATGGTGCCTCCTATGGCATCAGCTCTCAACAAGTAGCCCCTATGGTAGAATTAACAAATGACGTTCTGCTCAAGATCATCCGGAAGAATTTTCACACCCAATTCGCTACACAAGCATCCAGTCTCGCCAGATTCCGTGAAGCTGTCTCAGTGCACGGTGGTACCGAAGTTGACGCTGCCTTGATAGCTGATTTCTGGTCCCATGTTCCGCTTTCAGATTACAACGCCTACAAGCCATTCACAGATAAATTCAGTTTACTGCCCTGTCGGAAGTCGAAAGTTGAGAACTTATTAGTTCCTGGCCTTCCAATCTATCTCGCAGCCTCTAGTGCCACGACCGGGGCAATTTCGAAGATTATGCCTAAATATAACCACAATACGCAATCGCTCCCGGGTGGCCGTCGCAAGATACTCGATCCTCAAGGAAAACCAATCGCTGTCATACAATATTGTGGATATAGTGATGTCAAGGAGATACTGGATTCATCAGGTCAGGTCATGCAAAAGATCCCCGTTTGTATCTCGTCGAGCGGATTGGCACGCCGACGCGCCGAATGGGCAGTAGACGATGATAAGAAGATGATGTCCTTGAAAGGCATGTTTCTATCTTTGTTCACCTCACGGTACCTCTCATGTTTCATGGTTTTCAGCGCCGCACTATGTTGTGCCATGGGCAGCAACCGTGATCAACCATGTTCCATCCTTTCTAACCATTCATGGCCTCTTCTTCCTCGCCTGTCGCGATGTGGATTTGTTCTATGCATTATTTGCGACACTGGCCATCGACCTCTTTCGACACATTGATGAACAGTGGGATACACTTGTATCCTGCGTAAGAGATGGCATCATACCTGACTTAGAAGGCCTCGGTGACCTTCGTGGCTATATACAGGTAAAGTGAATAGTTTATGAATTGCGCACCGTTTTGAGACGTACTTGCAGACATACTTCCATGCCGATCCAGAACGCGCGGCTGAATTACTAGAGATCGGACCCCCATCCTCTGTTGAAGGGTGGGCTGCTCGCGTTTGGCCACAAGCCAATTTGATGTACACGATATGCAGTGGCCCATATGCTGCCCTGCTTCCCAAAGTGCGTGTTTACTCCTCGTGCTCAGTATCTTACATTGAACTACGACATCTAGCTAAGGTCTATCCTAGGCCCGAACATTTTGATCTGTCCTGTTGTGTATGGCGCATCGGATGGCGGCACCATTGGTATTCCACACGACCTGTGCATACAAGATGAATTTGTTCTCCAGTTTGACAATGTTGTTGAGTTTTTGGACGTCTCTGAAGATGAAACACATGAGAATATTCGTCAAGCGGTCAGTATTTACCCATTCACTTTGATGATATAAGAATTGGTCGCTGAGTACAGTGCTGGCTTAGTGGCAAGTGGAAGTAGGAAAGCACTATGAGCCAATCCTGACGACTCGAGACGGCTTGTGGCGATATCAACTCGGTGATATCGTGTCCATCGTCGGGTTTCATCCTGAGAAGAACTCGCCTATCTTCAAATTTATGGGAAGGAAATCGTGCGATTCTCTATCACTGTGTTCATTATACGTCGCCGTTGATAATCTGTTGGATAGGTTGACAGTCCAGCTCCCTCACATAAAGATCGCAGATTTCCAACTGTTAGAGGCAATCATGGCCGTAAGCTCGGAGGATACGATCCAAATCCAAGAATTCATGGCCATGGTGGATGGTCGGATGTTACCCCCAACTGTGGGATTCTTCGTCGAGTTAACAGGAACTCTTGGTACGCTTGCACGATGATAACGGACGAGTGAAACCTGCTTATCGACTGTGACCACAGGGCCGAACGCAAACGAGGTGCCGCAGAAATTGTTTGATGCTCTGGTTGCCACCAATACTGAGCTTCGGGGTGCGCTTGAGAGTGGACAAATTCGCCTCCCGACGGTGAGGATCTTGAAGGGTGGTATGTTTGCAGAGTATCGCCAATGGAGTGCCAAGCGAATCCAAACCGGTTCCGGACAGACTAAGGTGCCCATGGTGTTGACGAACCCTAAAGCGCATGAATGGATATTACAAGGTGTTGTACAGGAACTCTGACGAGTGTACGGATAACTGTTTGGATGGCTTGTCTTATCGACAATATTGTTATATGTGGAATGCAAAGCTGTGACCACAGGAGATGATTTTACTTACAGAAGCTCTACTGCACTATGTTGGGAGTGTTGTGTCGATTGTTACCACTCGGTGCTTATATCGGTTAAAACCTGGAGAAGAATTGGTAGTCCGTGCACTACCCTATAACCAAGACCCCAGGGTCCGTCAAGCAGCAATAAAGAAAAAAAAACACTACTCCTAACTGCCAACATGCCCACCATATGTCGACGATGACGACGACAGCGACTTGGAGTGCGAGCGCCACGATAACCTACGAATGCGAGGGCACCCCACCAGCCCGTCCACCACGCCAAGATGGCGAGAACGAGCACAGTGAGAGTGAGGCCACCGTGACAGGCCGTGCACCACACTACCACCACACGACGACGAGGATGAGGACGAGGGCGCTGCGACAGCCCGCCTCCCACACCACGCGTACCGTTGTGCGCACTCCCTCCTACACTTTGCCGCCATCTCACGACCACCACCTCGACACGACGACGACACGATGAGCGTGCCGCGTGCCACCACCACCACCTCAACGATGACAAGGCCGGGTGCGACGAGGGCGAGGGCGTGTAATTAACTACCCACAACCACAACCGTGACGATGACGACGATGAGGCGAGGTGTGCAACAGCACCTCCTCCACCACGACGAGGAGGGCTATGGCGCGCAATACCCCACTCACCGCGACCACGACCATGAGAAGGCAGGCACGCCGCTGCCACCACCACCACCACCACCACCACCACATCCACTCCCTGACGATGACAAGCGAGGGCGCGCAAGAGCCTCCTCCATGATGATGACGAGGAAGGGGGCGGACACATCGCTGCCACTACCACCCCAACGACGTCGAGAAAGGTGAGGGCATGCAACAGCCCACCCACCACCGCTATCCCCACGACGACGAGGCGACTCGGACGGCGTGCAACAAGGTGCCCGCCCATCGCCACAACTACCACACAGAGAGATGGTGCGCAGAAGCCCCCCCCCCCCCCATTTCCCCGACGACGAGGGCAACGGTGTGAACCAGCCCACCCACCACTACCACAACGACGAGGGGGGGCACGCTACCACCGCCACCGCCACCGTCACCTCCTCCACGACAAGGACAACCACGGAGATGACGAGGAAGAGGGTGAGGACCATACCACCACCACTTGCGACGTCTGCCTCTGCGAATCCACATCACACAGTCATTGTGGACTTCTCCGAGCTGACAGGACAATCCACACAGTGACCCTAGGTTGTATTCACCAGGTGTATTTGGCGGTTCATGACGAGCTGGGGTGAATCTGAATAACAAAGTAGAAACTTACTGCCATCTTGCTCGTCCACGGATTCGTTCTCCCAGCACTCAAGAAACTAGCCTTGGACTCCTTGACGAAGGAGATTATACCGGCTTCCAACGTGCTTGCCAGACCCGGAACATCCGTGTCTCCACCTTCTGCCCAGGGATAACCATGCAGCTTCCTTGACAGCCTCGGCAATCTCAAGATAGCCGGCCTTCCATCCCGCACAGAGTGCGTCAAGAATCTCTATGAAGAAATGCAAAAACTCACGTCGCTCAACATTTCTTTGCACCCCTTTAAGAAGAATTCTTCAATACGCTGGCCTTGTATGCTAGTGGGTGGAGCGATGCCTATAACTCTGCGGCACGGTTTAACAATGTAACGTTTTGCGGACACTTTTGTACGGTTTCTGAGCACCAATTAGTTCGTCTAGGCCCGGCTAGAGCCAAGTGAATGGAGTTGCCGGTACGACGCCTTTTTCAACCGTCAAGGCAAGTCACAAAGAATCACCCACTGGGACTTCGGCTAACGTCGTTTACAGTCTCAGATGGGCAGCCGTGACTTGGGTATCGTTATGTAAAACGGATATCTACTCGAGACTTTGGTAAGCTTTTACTCCTTATCGTTAGAAAAGGAGGGAATAAACAACGAGTCATTCCCTTTTCGTTTGCCACTCGGTTCGGACTATCGGGCGACAGTTGTGCGGCTGAACGGACTGAACCGAACAATTGAATGGGACATCAGATGATCGTATATAATACTTAAAAGTAAAGATACCTCTGGCAGTAACCGAATTATCCTCAAGGACCTCGGTAGGTTTTTTTTGCCGCACTCGAAGCGTTCTAAACCACAACATCAAGCTAAAATTCCATTGAACCAGATCACTTGACGACACTGAAATCATGGTGGCCATCGATGCTGTCTCCTATGGCATCAGCTCCCAGCAAGTAGCCACTATGGCCGAATCAACAAATGACATTCTGCTCAAGATCATCCAGAAGAATTTCCACACCCGATTTGCAACGCAAGCTCCCAGTCTCGCCAGATTCCGTGAAGCTGTCTCAGCGCACGGTGGTACTGAAGTTGATGCTAGCCTGCTCGCAGATTTCTGGTCCCATGTTCCGCTTTCAGATTATAGCCCCTACAGGCGATTCACAGATAAATTCTATTTACAGCCCTGTCAGAAGGCAGAAGTCGAGAACTTATTAGCTCCTGGCCTTCCAATCTATCTCGCAGCCTCTAGTGCCACGACCGGAGAAATTTCGAAGATTATGCCTAAATATAACCACAATACGCAATCGCTCCCGGGTGGCCGTCGCAAGATACTCGATCCTCGAGGAAAACTAGTCGCTGTCATACAATACTGTGGATACAGTGATGTCAAGGAGATAATGGATTCATCAGGTCGGGTCATGCAGAAGCTCCCCGTCTGTATCTCGTCGAGCGGTTTGACACGCCGACGCGTTGAATGGGCGGTAGACGATGATAAGAAGATGATGTCCCTGAAAGGCATGTTTCTATTTTTGTTCACCTCACGGTACCTCATGTTTCATGGTCTTCAGCGTCGCACTATGTTGTGCCATGGGCAGCAACCGTGATCAACCATGTTCCATCCTTCCTAACCATTCATGGCCTCTTCTTCCTTGCCCGTCGCGATGTGGACTTTTTCTATGCATTGTTCACGACACTGGCCACCGACCTCTTTCAACACATTGATGAACAGTGGGATACACTTGTATCCTGCGTAAGGGATGGCATCATACCTGACTTAGAAGGCCTCGGTGACCTTCGTGGCTATATACAGGTAAAACGAATAGTTTATGAATTGTGCACCGTTTTGAGACGTACTTGCAGACGTACTTCCATGCCGATCCAGAACGTGCGGCTGAATTACTGAAAATTGGACCCCCATCCTCTGTTGAAGGGTGGGCTGCTCGCGTTTGGCCACAAGCGAACGTGATGTTCACGATATGCAGTGGCCCATATGCTGTCCTGCTTCCCAAAGTGTGTGTTTACTCCTCGTGCTCAGTACCTTATGTTGAACTATGACATCTAGCTAAAGTCTATTCTAGGCCCGAACGTTGTGATCTGTCCTATTGTGTATAGCGCATCAGAATGCGGTACCATTGGTGTTCCACATGACCTGCGCATACAAGATGAATTTGTTCTCCTGTTTGACGATGTCGTTGAGTTTTTGGACATTGCTGAAGATGAAACACATGAGAATATTTGTCAAGCGGTCAGTATTTATCCATTTACTTTGATGATTTGAGAATTTGTCTCTGAGTTCAGTGCCGGCTCAGTGGCAAGTGGAAGTAGGAAAGCACTACGAGCCAATCCTGACGACGCGAGATGGCTTGTGGCGATATCAACTCGGTGATATCGTGTCCATTGTCGGGTTTCATCCTGAGAAGAACTCACCTATTTTCAAATTCATGGGAAGGAAATCGTGCGATTCTTTATGACTTTGTGTTCATTATACATCACCACTGATAGTCTGTTGGACAGGTTGACCATCCAGCTCCCGCACATAAAGATCGCAGATTTCCAACTGCTAGAGGCAATCACGGCCATAAGCTCGGAGGATACGATCCGAATCCAAGAATTCATGACCATGGTGGACGATCGGATGTCGCCCCCAACTGTGGGATTCCTCGTCGAATTAACAGGAACTCTTGGTATGCTTTCACGATGATGACGGGCGAGTGAAACCTGCTAATCGATTCTGATGTCAGGGCCGAATGCAAATGAGGCGCCGCAGAAATTGTTTGATGCTCTGGTCGCCACCAATTCCGAGCTTCGGGGTGCGCTTGAGAATGGACAAATTCGCCTCCCGACGGTGAGGATCTTGAAGGCGGGTATGTTTGCAGAGTATCGTCGACGGAGAGCCAAGCGAATCCAAGTCGGTTCTGGACAGACCAAGGTGCCCATGGTATTGATGGACCCTAAAGTGCATGAATGGATATTGGAAGGTGTTGTACAGGAACTATGATGAGTTCCCTAGGAACCGATAGAGAACAATGATCAGTGTACGACTAACTGTTTGGACGGCTTATCTTGTCGATGACAATGTTACGTGAGGAATACAAATAGTGTTGAGTGCTGCGACCACGGGAGATATGATTTTATGCATAGAAGCTCTAGCTACTCTGTTGTGCTATGCAATATGGGCCGAAGAGGAGCGAGCAGCCAAGAACAGTATTGGTATTTGAAAACAGTACGTGCTGACACGTTCGCCGTTCCCGAGATCACCAATTGACCGTTCGAACCAGAGACAAAGAAGATCACCACTAAGAAAACAGCGAAGGTGTTAAGCATCCTAGCAGCATCAATTATGATGTTTACCATGGACCTTAGTTGGGACCCTCAGTGTTATGCTACAATACGTACGAAAAGCCAGCAGACTACTAACTAACATAAAGGGATAACAAAATCGGGATAACAGAGCAATTTACGAGGAAATGCGGCAAGTATGTAACATGGCAGGTTCCGAAGCCTTATCTTAAACGTCGCTGCAAACATCCCGAGAACCTAATGTGTGATGCACGTTGTCAACCGCTTACTAGTACTAGTAGCTCTCTGGGCCACTCCCAATACACTCATTGACACCAAAAAAGTTTCGCTAAATGGATGGACCTTGCTAATGACTGTGACCTTACGTGCAAGTAGTCCCCTGGGCCCGGCTGACCTTTCGAGTCAATATGCGCAGATCCGCGAGCTGGGCGTAAAAGCAAGATCGGCACAGCACTTGGGTTCATGTCAGTATCTGAACTGTTCATTAATCATATTCATGCATCTTGGGGCCCAGTGGTACGACGCTCGGAGCGAAGAACAGTAAATCCGCAAGGTTAGTGGCTTGTACTTTTTTTCCCGGTTAGCCACCGCCTTTGGGCTGGAGGTAGCACATCACAACGAACAGTAAGCCGGTTGTCCCTGGCCGTCGCAGAAGGAAGATTGTACCAGAGCAGCCCTGGCATTTGCACACGCAACTGAACGATTTATTAACATCTTCGGTAACTTGCGCACTCCTCCGAGCAACGACTGACGACCCCGTATACACAGAATTCCCCGGGTGCCCAGCCAAGAAGTCCCAAACGCACGTATATCAAAGTCACTATCACAGGAGCAAACCATGAGTCAGTCTCGACTGTAGCAACGTTCTTCAAGGATTAGCTTCAGGCAGTGCCTGGCTGGACAATAAACGAGGATGCAAAAAAAAACTGCCATCCGGGTAACCCAGCACATCGAATGTGCATCAACAGGGGAGCGCCACGTATGCATGTTCGCTACAATGAGCGACGGGGTCAATGAAGACGAGAAGTCATTCGACGTGGGGGCTACCGCCTTCGGGCCAAAACTCTCATGAGTACGGCAGTGTGTAATAGATTTCCCAAGGCGGGAGGGCCAATGGCTTGTTCGTGTTCGCATCCAAGGCATCTCCGCGGGTGCCAGTGCGCATGCATTCGTGAATCGTCATGACATCGGTCAGCTTTTCCTTGTAAGCTGTCGCACATTTTTGACGCCTTTGGCCCGCTTGTATCATCAAAGGCTCAGATTCTACGTCAGGATGTACGAATCTCACATCTGACCTGTGCGATGAAACGGGATCAGGAAGCGCATACACGAATAATATCAGTCACTAACCACTTTGAGTCAGCTTTTCTAGTGAGAAATTCCTGCAACTCTCGACTCTAGAGCGAACTGTATGCTTGCGTTGGCATGAGATCTTGCAGATCCCATCCCTCCGTCTCTGGGCTTTTTGTCCTAAATAAACAACTAGGCTAGTGCCTGATGCAACATGCAACAACAGACCGTGCTCACTAGGCTCGATTGTCGATCGTCAGGCGTCTCCGAAGTCGATCGTAATCCACCTACCATTTATGCAACTCTACTGAAATCTAGTGATACACGTCATGCCATGTTTCCGAATCGTCGCAAGGACATACCTTCATAATAGGAGAGAATCGTTCAATCGCCGGATTACTGGGTTAGAGCACGGTTAGTACAGTACCGTTGACAAACGCCATTCACACGCCTCCATGATACGCTCATTTTCTTCTTCTTCTGAGGACTCATCAGCGCCATCAGCGTGCCCGCGCATTGCTCGAGCTTGCTCCGCGGCCTCGTAGGCCAAAAGTTGTCGAAGCTTTTCCCAATCCGATTTCTGAACATGCTGTTGGTAAACATTGAGCTCTATCCAGTCGGAACACGTCGACAGACAAGAAACACACCGCACGCACTTGGGAAGGCTTCTGTAAACGGACCGCCTGGGAGGAACATCAAAAGTGCATCCACGACAGTGGCGGGAATAAGACGCACGAACTCCGGGTCTCGTCGGGTTCTCTGTCTTGAAGAGGGACTCGAGTGGAAAGGGAAGGGCCCGAGCGAGGCGCAATGCGTTGCACGTAAGTTGAATTTCGAGCAGTGTGAAGTCTGTCGACCGCCAACTCGGGGACTGTACGTGAGATTCCTGGTGCAGATCACATTGTATGAGAGCGTGAGTATGACCGCATCATCCATGCCATTGGTTGCTGACGTGCCGCTGAAGCGGTACTGTCCGCGCAAGTTTGTCAAGTGGGTCCGTGTCTGACCGTATGACGAAGGCCGCGGCTGAGTTCTGAGAGAGCGTGCGGTGGGTGAGGAGTGGATCTAGAGGATTTCGGCGAGGGGCTCGACGGTAGGTTGGGCAGCGCAATGCGTGGCGTCGATCGCGTCATGGATGCCAGGTTGGTTTGAGTCTCTTCGAGAGCCAACCTAACAGTGCGGCATCTTGTCAGTGGGAAGTTGAACTTACTTAAGTATCGTGATGTCCGAATCTCGTTGAAAGTATACACTCCCATCAATTCTCACTTTTACCGTGCATCCAAGGCTGATAACACGCTATTTATTGATATATTATCAAAGAGTTTCAGTAAGGTACCATACTATTATTTGGACTTAGTAGTGGTACTCACCAGTTGTCCCTGGTCATTGCCACCATTGAGAACCGACCGGGCCGAAGGATAATGACCAACAGTAAAGCTTCTTACCAATGTGAGCCATCCGAGTTATCACTGTCATCATCCGCTTCGTCCGATGCTCGTAGTACCATGGGCGTGCAGTTACGGTGGTATTGATCCAATGTACGTTCACAGAATTACTTGATCGTGCCGAAAAGCTGGTGATAGCCCGGCTCTAGTCTCGATGGTAACTCTGAGTCAACATTATGCTGTGTAGAATTGAATTTAGGTTGCATTCCCCGAATGCCACCGGTTAGCTGGTTTGAGATCATAAACCCGAAATGCAAAGTGGAAATTTACTTCCATTAGGTCCGTCCACAAATCCAGCTCCCAGCACTGATGAATCTATTCTATATGACAGTAGAAGCTGTGAAACGCACAACGGCTCCAGTTTTCTCGTCCCAGGGCCGCTGCACGAGGATGCACTATCAACACGTTGGGAATTTTACGTGGTCATGACTTTGTATCCTCGGCCTGGGCTCGCTTACGGATTTATGTAGGTAAATACGGTTGCGCAATAGCAGTTGAGCCGAACTATCCTCAAGGACCTCATCCACTATTCAGTAGGTTTTTTCTGCCACATTCATAGCGTTCCAAGCCACATGATGATGACCAAGTTGAGCCAGATCTCCTTACGACTCTGAAGTCATGGTGGCCATCGATGCTGCCTCCAGTCCTCAGCTGGTAGCCACTATAGCGGAATCAGCAAACCGCACCCTACTCGAGATCATCCGGAAGAATTTCCACACCCAATTTGCAACGCAAGCGCCTAGTCTCTCCAGATTCCGTGAAGCTGTCTCAGCACATGGCGGTACTGAAGTCGACGCTACCTTGCTAGCTGATTTCTGGTCTCATGTTCCGCTTTCGGATCATAGCCCATACCAACCATTCATGGATAAATTCAATTTGCATCCCTGTCAGAAGTCAGAAGTCGAGAATTTGTTGGCTCCGGGTCTTCCGGGCTTTCTCGCGGCTTCTAGTGCCACAACTGGAACGCTTTCGAAGATTACGCCTAAATATAACCATCAAACATGTTCGCTCCTGGATAGCCAACGCAGATTGCTCGATCCTCAAGGAAAACTAGCCGCTGTCGTACAATATTGTGGATACAGTGGTGTCAAGGAGATACTGGATTCATCAGGTCGGGTCGTGCAAAAGATCCCCGTTTGTATCGCATCGAGCGGATCGACACGCCGACACCTTGAATGGTCAGTAGATGATGATAAGAAGATGATGTCTTTGAAAGGCATGTTTCTGTCTTTGTGCACCTTATGGCACTTCTCATGTTTCATGGCCTTCAGCGTCGCACTATGTTGTGCCATGGGCAGCAACCGTGATCAACCATGTCCCATCCTTCCTAACCATTCATGGCCTCTTTTTCCTTGCCTGTCGTGATGTGGACTTTTTCTATACATTGTTCACGACGCTGGCCATCGACCTCTTTCGACAGATTGATGAACAGTGGGATACACTTATATCTTGCATAAGGGATGGCATCATACCTGACTTAGAAGGTCTCAGTGACATCCGTAATTATTTACAGGTAAAGTGATAAGCTTATGAATTGCGCACCGTTTTGAGATGTACCTGCAGACATACTTCCATGTCGATCCACAGCGTGCGGCGGAATTACTAGAAATCGGTTCCCCATCCTCCGTCGAAGGGTGGGCTGCTCGCGTTTGGCCACAAGCCAACTTGATGTACACGATATGCAGTGGCCCATATGCTGCCCTGCTTCCCAAAGTGCGTTTCTACCCCTCATGCTCAGTACTTATGTTAAACTATGACATCTAGCTAAGATCTATCTTAGGCCCAAACATCTCGATCCACCCTATTTCGTATGGCGCATCAGAAGGCCGTATTGGCATTCCACATGACATGGGCATACGAGATGAATTTGTTCTCCAGTTTGACGATGTTGTCGAGTTTTTGGATGTCTCTCAAGATGAAACACACGAGAATATTAGTCAAGCGGTCAGTGTTTGCACATTCATCTTGAATGTTTGAGAATTGGTCACTGAATTCGGTGCTGGCTTAGTGGCAAGTGGAAGTAGGAAAGCACTATGAGCCAATCCTGACAACCCGAGATGGTTTGTGGCGATATCAACTGGGTGATATTGTGTCCATTGTCGGATTTCATCCTGAGATGAACTCACCTATTTTCAAATTTATGGGAAGGAAATCGTGCGATTCACTATGAATTTTGTGTTCATTATACACCACCGCTGATAGTCTGTTGGACAGGTTGACCATCCAGCTCCCGCACATAAAGATTGCAGATTTCCAACTGCTAGAGGCAATCATGGCCGTAAGCTCGGAGGATATGATCCAAATCCAAGAATTCACGGCCATGGTGGATGATCGGATGTTACCCCCAACTGTGGAATTCCTCGTCGAGTTAACAGGAACTCTTGGTATGCTTGCACAATGATGACAGGCGAGTGAAACCTGCTAATCGACTCTGATGTCAGGGCCAAATGCAAATGAAGTGCCGCAGAAATTGTTTGATGCTCTGGTTGCCACCAATGGCAAGCTTTGGCATGCGCTTGAGAATGGACAAATTCGCCTCCCGACGGTGAGGATCTTGAAGGCAGGTATATTTGCAGAGTATCGTCGACAGAGAGCCAAGCAAATCCAAGTCGGTTCTGGACAGACCAAGGTGCCCATGGTATTGATGGACCCTAAAGCGCATGAATGGATATTGGAAGGTGTTGTTCAGGAACTTTGATGAGTTCCCCAGGAACCAATAGAGAATGAGGATCAGTGTATGAATAAGTACCTGGAGGGTTTATCTTGTCAACAACAATGTTGTAGTATGAGCATTTCAGAAAAGGAGTTTGTCAGGGCATCAACTCATCTCCACTGTTTCTTGCAGTCATCACTAAAAATGTTTGGGCAATGTAGATTCCCATTGTAGCCATATAAGGACCAACTAATTGAATCAAGTCATCTGGGACCTAAACATCATACATATATAGATGTGAAGGAAGGGAAAAAGGAAATCAAATGAGCCTATGTGACAAGTTGGCAAGTCTGGGGCCTATGCCATTTATATAGGCTATTAGTTACACAACAAACAAGCATAATGGAAGTGAAAAGGTGAGATAGAAAGAGAACAAGTCATATAGGGAAGCCAGAAGAAATTGGGATAAGACACCTCACCAACATCCCCAATGTTGTGTGCCAACCTAGTTTGCCATTGGGTAGAGATAAGAGTCAGGGAAAGCATCTTTGATGCGCTTCTCAAGCCAGTAGTATGGTGTGATGTAGCTTACATCAAATCCATCAATTGTGCCAGAACCACCAGTGAGCAGGCCAATGATACATCCTGTCCCATCAACAACAATTGACCCAGAATCACCAGGGCCAGAGAATGAGCCATCTTTGTGGCTGTAGGGATAGATTGCAAACTCCCTTGATGTCATCTTCATGCCATGCTTGCCAATTGTTCGAACAATTGACTCCAAACCAGTTCCACGACCAAGAGTGAGATTGGTCTTGCCATCTTTTATAACAGGTAGCCATGCCTCGCCATTGGTATCAAGTTGTTTTGGCCAACGTAAATCATCCTCTCTGACAACACCATTGACTTTCAGGAAGCCACCAAGGGGAAACTTGAAGGAGGAGTGGCCCATGGGATTGGGATGCATTTTTCTGCAAAAATCAGGTGCTGAGATCCTGTTCCCTAGATATAAAAGTTAGGTTAGGCAATGTCAATAAGCTAATAAATTGAAACATACCAAGACTAATGACATTCCCTTTAAACTTATCCCAATCAATCTTGTCATGATTGAGATCAATAAGTGCCCAATCCTCTGTGAATTGCTCGGGGCCAGTGCCAAAGGAGATGGGAGGAGCATAACAGACATGACCAAGAACACGCTGATCTGGTATGGTCCAGTTTTTAGTTATGTTACTGTGCAGTGCCTTGATATTTGTTTTTATCTCCTCTGCCCTCATCAACTTTTCCTGCCACTTCTGGCATGCAGAAGTTATATCAGCATCCTTATCATCAGCTGGCTCCCCTAACTTGTTAATCTCATCCTGATATAAATCAATGGAGAATGACTGGTACTCAATCTCATCCATCATGTTCTTGAGGGTGTCTGCATAGGCTTGGTTTCCAAGGATTATAACATCCTCAACAGGCTTGCTAGAAGCATGATGAGAATTGCTGCTTGTGAAAAGCTTGTTTTGATGTGTGGAAGGTGGGAGAACCACATGCCGAGCAGTCAGAACAAAGACCCGCTGGCTCTGACTATTCTCACAGAGGTACAGAGCACTGGAACCTTCAAAATGAGTAGTCTTGAGGGAAGCAATTTGAATACCAAGAGCAGGAGTAAAGGGGCTAGTAATTTGAGCGATAGGATCCTGGTTGGGGAAGTAGTGGACATAGTTGAGTAGCTGTGGGCCAATAGACTGGGAGAAAGTGGACTCCCTAAAAGCAATTTCAATATCAAGGAAGTTGGCATCAGTGAGGATCTTCTTGCAGCCCTTGCCAGCAGTCTTGGCATCTTCTAAGGATAAAGACCCAGGATTGACACCCACCCAGAGGTGGAGTGGACCAGCTTCTCCTCCTTCCTCTGCAAAGCAAACTGGATCAATGGTTGACCATTGGACATTGAGAGCATCAAGGAATTCATAGATTTGTGTGCTTAGTGTGAACCAGGAACCTTGAATTGGGTGTATACAAATAGGATGTGCCTCCCTTAGTATAGGTTGTGCCTCAAAGCCTGAGCGTACTGGCCAGTCATTTCCAGTTCGAAAGACACATTTTGGGTTGGAAGGGAGGCCATGAAAGTCAGAGAAAGTCCCAGGATAGGGGTGGGAGGTCCTGAGAAACTGAGGGATGGTGTAGTCTGGGAGTTCCATGGTAGGGGGCTTTTGTGTTAGGATTCTCCACTGAAACAAAAAGAAGGTAATAAGCTATAGCTCCCCTAAAAGATGAGATTATAAGAAAGGGGGCAAAGTCCTTTTGAATCAAGAGTTTGGCTACTAATCAGGAATTTGACACTGCCATTAACTGTGCTTATCCAAACTTAGTCATACTTTTTCAGCCAGCCAAATCAGCATCAAGCCTATCCAGGATGACAAGCAGGCCAAGGCAGCTCAAAGTTTGTTTGACATTGACCTCACTAAGGGTCAATTTGACCCATGAAACAAGCAAGGTATTCACTGTCAAAAAAAGCATGTAAAGCACAAAAGTGATGAAAGCACTTTAAGCAACTTGCAAAGCAAGGAAAGTAAGAAAAATAGTATATTTCAGTAGTTTAGATACAAATGCTATATAAACAACTATGCAGCATTCTGAGTTCATGTGGTTGCCCTTGTCATAGTGATGGCAGGGCCATTGCAGTACCTTCACCCTCATTGTGATTGCAGTGATGTTTTGAGTTGCAGCACTCTTGTCCATCCTCATCATGGCTAAGTAGCAGGTGGTTGTTCTGTGGAGGAGGTCATGATGGTGTGATGACATGGATCAGGTGTAGGCATCAGCACTGTCATCACATTTAGTAGTTTACTGCAGGTGAATTGGGTGGTGAGATGGTTGTAAGTGAAATGTGGGTGTACATACCTGAAAGCCTAAAGTTTCACCCCTCCTTGTCATAGTGGTGGCAGGACCATCACAGCACTCTCATGCTCATCATAATCGTGGTGATGTGGTTGGTTGTGGTACTGTTCACCCATCATCATCAGTGTGACAACACAGGTTGGGTGTATGCATTGGTCCCATTGTCATATTTACTGTGTGTGAGTCAAGTGGTGAGGTGGTTGCAAGTGAAAGGTGGACATACCTGCCTGCCTTAGGTGGTGGGTAGTGATGGTGCACTGGGAAAACCAAACCGTGTGACTATTTGCCACTAGTCACAATTTGTAACTTGTGCAGAAATTTTCACAGGTCCATTCCACTCATCTCCATCATCAACAGCCATTGCAAGTATGAAGGCAAAGAAAAGCAGCTCACCAACCACCACCATCATGAGGGCAGCTAGGATGCTCACCCACCTCCATAAGGGCACAGTGATGGCCCTACCACCATCACAATGAGGAGGGCAAAGGCACTGCAACTGCTTGCCCACTGTTATGATTCGTGATACCCCCCTATCTTTTCTTTCCACTTTACATCTTAACATCTCTCAGTCTTCTTTTGATTCTCTTGCTATGCAACACAGTAACATTGATATCCCTCCATGTTCTAGACTTTACCATGTCTATTTACACTTACTATCCATTTTTACATAGAGATCTCTGATCCCTTTCCTATGCATTTCCACTCATGCAGCCCATGCTATTTATTCTCTTTGTTTTCCCATCATCACTCATAGCCTCTGATTGCAGCACCTCTACAGTCTTGCATAGGATTATACTTAGTTTATGCAGCCTTAGGGCTATCTGTTGACTCCAGGTGACTCAGTATGACTGGCACCTTCTAGTATAAATACTGGCCACTCATGTACAGTAAATCTCAAGCAATTCCTACCTTAGGCCCAGTTTAGTTTGACTTAACGACTTTCAGCTACCTGCTTGAACTTTGGCTGTACTCAACCACTGGAGGATACCAACTGACCTTTCCTTTCTTGGATGTCATGCTGGCATATGCTGCAGCACATGATCCATCGTTAATGGCCAATGAGGGCAAACTTTGTCATGTTGGTCACACTTGCATAACCCAGCCAGTTCTGCAGCTACTATACAACCAATGTAACAGCCGAAGTTCAAGCAGGTAGCTGAAAGTCATTAAGTCAAACTAAACTGGGCCTTAGGTTTTTGCCTTCACTGCCCTCATCCTCCTCTGAGCTTATCCCTAAGTTTGGCCTTAATGCCTCCTCATTGTCATCCTTAGTCTCCTCCACCCAGAACCTCTGTGATCCTTCTGGAAGATCCTTGATGTCATCTGATGTAAGAACACACCTTCATCCACCAGAACCCCTAGTCTTCATTTCCAGAGTCCCTGACTTATGTCAGTATGTAAACCACAGTCCCTGTCCTTGACCTAGGTGATTATCATTAGGTCTATGCTTGTCCCTACTTGGGCCAAGTGTTACGATTCACTTCCTTCTTGGTTACTCTTAGCTACGATAGACCGGCCCGACCCGGTGTCTTTCACCTTCTTTAGAGTGCTCTAGAACATGCAACGTGTTCGTCGCACACCTTTCATTTCCGTCT
>JBBPLE010000188.1:0-10381 GCA_038089675.1 Boletales sp. KT-2023b
CAGCATTCATCACCCACAAAGGACTGTTCGAACCAACAGTCATGTTTTTTGGTCTTTGCAACTCCCCCGCCACCTTCCAATGATTCATGAATGACTCCTTCCATGATATGATCGCAGAAGGATGGCTGGTTATCTATATGGATGACCTCCTCATCTTCTCCCCTGACACCAAAACCCACGAGGAGTGAACCAAACAAGTACTCCAATGAATGACCGAGTTAGACCTTCATCTTAAACTCGAAAAATGCATGTTCGCTGCCAACAAGGTGGAATACCTTGGTATGATCATATGACCTGATGAGCTCACCATGGACCCAGTAAAACTGGATGGTATTCGTGAATGGCCAACCCCCACCAAAGTTAAAGATGTCTGCTCCTTCTTAGGATTCACCAACTTCTATCGACGATTCATTGTCAATTACTCCAACGTTGCTCACCTCCTCCTTGACCTTACCAAGAAAAACCAACCCTGGGACTGGTCCCCCAATTGCCAACAATCCTTTGATGAATTGAAACGACTGTTCCTTAGTCGTCCAATCCTCCATCTCCCGGACCCCTCCCGCCCCTTCACCATCACCACAGACGCCTCCAAATACGCCTCTGGTGGAGTCCTCCTCCAAACTGATGCCAACGGAGATTGGCATCCTTGTTCCTACCTTTCACAGTCCTTCTCCTCCACCGAATGCAACTACAACATCTACGATAGAGAACTCCTCGCTGTCATTTGTGGTCTCAAAGCCTGGTGCCACTACCTTCATGGATCCCCCTTCCCTGTTGAAGTTTTCACCAATCACAAAAACCTTACATATTTCTGTCAACCTCAGAAACTCAACCGATGACAGGCTCATTGGTTGCTTGACATCTTAGACTTTGACCTCCACCTGACCCATGTCCCTGGTACCTCTCTTGCTGTACCAGATGCCCTCTCTCGTCACCCAGATCTTCTCCCACCAACTGACAACAATAATGACAACATAACCCTCCTTCCTGACACTCTTTTTGTCAACCTCATTGACACCTCCCTCCAAACCAAACTGGCCACCTCCTCCGCTTCTGATCCCCTTGTCCTTGATGCATTGCGTGCCACCACTGGTGACATCCCCACCCAATTCTGTTCTCATCTCTCTGACTGGCAATATGACACTGGCATCCTCACTTTTGAAGGGCATATCTATGTTCCCCCTGACCTTCGCCATTCCATTGTTGAACGACACCATGATCACCCCTCCGCTGGTCACCCTGGATACCTCAAAACCCATCAACTCGTTGCCGCCGAATTTTGGTGGCCTGGTCTTGCCCAATTTGTGTGAAAATACGTTGAGGGATGCATCCTCTGTCAATCCTCCAAGGCAAACACTCATCCTACCTCTTCCCCCCTCTCCCCCATCATCTCCTCCTCCACCGTCCCTTTTCGACAGATCTCCTGTGACCTCATCACAGACCTCCTGATTTCCTCTGGTTTTGACAGTCTTTTGGTCATGATCAACCATGGGCTTACTAAGGGGGTGATTCTCTGCCCTATCAAGAAATCTGTCTCTGCCGAAGGGATTGCCTCTCTTTTCTTCCACAAAGTCTACACTTGGTTTGGCCTCTACAACAAAATTATCTTAGATCATGGACCCCAATTTGCCTCCTCTTTTGCAAAGGAACTTGGACAACCCCTCAGATATAACCTCTCCCTCTCTACAGCATATCATCCTCAATCCGATGGAGAAACTGAGCAGGTAAACCAAGAAGTGGAAACCTATCTTCGAATCTTCTGCGGCAATTCCCCTTCCACATGGTCCAACCTCATCTCTCATGCTGAATTTGCATACAATCACCGCCCTCACTCCATCACCAATAAGTCTCCATTCTTCCTCATGATGGGATTTGAACCTCGCCCCCTTCCCACTATCCTTACTGAGACCAACCTCCCTGCAGTCGAAGAACAACTGAAACTCCTCTCTGCAGCTAGAAACAAAGCCCTGGTGGCCCACGAACTTGCTAGACAAGTCATGAAATCCCATTTCCATGGAAAATTCACTCCTTTCTGTAAAGGCGACAAGGTTTGGCTAGAAGCCCAAAATTTAAAATGCCTTATCTCCCATCCAAAGTTCACCCCCAAGTGAGAAGGCCCATTTACCATTACCCAGGTCCTCTCTTCCCTTACCTATAAACTCCACCTCCCATGAACGTGGAAAATACACCTGGTCTTCCATGCATCCCTGTTATTGCCCTATCACGAAAATGATGTACACGGGCCGAACTTCCCCTCCCCTCCACCTGACCTTATCAACAAAGAAGAGGAATACAAAATGGAAAAGATTATCTGACATTGTGGAACCCTGAACAACTGAAAATTCCTAGTCTGCTGGAAGGGATATTCGGCCGAAGAAGACTCCTGGTTACCTGAATCAGAGTTTAACCATGCCAAGGAAATCCTATCCAAATATAAGACTCTCCACCCTCATGTCTTCCCTTCTCCATCCTCCATACCACCCACGAAATCCAGAAATGTCCACTCCTGCTAGATCCCCCTCTCCCACCACTGCTACCACTGGCTGGACCACCCCCTTACTCCATTGAATCCAAGGCCTCAACTCCACTAATTACAACCTGGGTATTCCCCAACCGATGTCTCCCCCACTACATCTCCCTGCCCTTGATCCAAATCCAGTTGTCTCAGTTGAGCTACCTCTCTATGCTCAATGAATCCACCCCAACCCCTTCCCTGTCACCAAACAATCCTCCCTTATGCTCCTCCTCAAAACCCCTCACCTTCTTACCCCCCTTCATGCCCATTTAGAACCCTTCTCCCCCCTTGATACCCTCCTTCTCCTCTTCCAGGAAATCCATACCCTCTATCCCCTTGTCAACCAGATGTCTGACTACCCTATGGAACACATCACCACTCTCCACGAAACCTGTACCGAGCTCACCAACCTTGTCCTTTCTGTCATGCATCAGCTGGAAATGGACAAACTAGTCAAGGATGTTCTACGTTATATCCAAGAACTCGATGAACAACACCACCTTCACCAGAACCCATCCCCAGAAGCTTCCAAAGAACCCCTCACTCTTAAGGAACTAGCCATCATGGAACGAACTGAAGTCAGTTGGGAAGGACAACATAATGTACCTCTCTCCCCTGATCATTACCTCTACAATTGAGCATGTTTCCACTGCCACCGACTCTCCCATATCCGCATTAACTGTCTGTATTACGTCTGCCCCCACTGTGCCTGCCACCACCCTGGTCACACCCAACATCGCTGTCCTTGTCGCCCTCATCCTTGAACCCTTAACCTCGTCGGCTCTTCCTCCTCTTCAGCTTCTTCCACATGTTCTAGGCATTCTGGTCCACTCCAACCCCTCGTTGAACGACTCTCTGACCCCCCATCCTCTAGTTCTGGCTCGGCTCCCAGACTGGTTCCTTCCCCCTCTTATCGTTGTCGCCAAACCCCCCATCCTCGTCAATGTCATTGTCATCCCTCCCCTGACCTCAAACTTGCTGATCTTGACCTAAATGATAATGACCTGGGATACAATGACTCAGCATATGCTAATATGACCGGCTCCCCTGGTGGAGATAGGTGCATGGATTTCTAATTCTTTCTTTTGATTTTATTCTTCGTCGTGACTTCGAATGTACTCTGGGGGTAATGTTACAATTCACTTCTTTTCTCTTCTTGTTCAATTGTTACGATGAACCGGCCCAACCCAGTATCTTTACTTTCTTTAGAGTGCTCTAGAACATGCAACGTGTTTGTCACACACCTTTCATTTCCGCTTCTCTATTTTTGTTATCTACACTTCGATTTCTCAAAGAAGGTTCTATCTTTCTTCGCTTAGTAACAAACCTTCCATGACCTTCTATCAGTTTCTATTCTTCACAGTACTTGAGCCATCGCTCTACTTGATGTATCTTTAGCTTAGTCCTGCTCAATTCTACCTTGAACTTTTTTGAATCTCTTCGTCAACTCCATCGTTGGATGACCCCTTTGAACTCCTTCGTTGACTCTATCGTTGGACGACTCCCTTGACCTCCTTCGTCAACTCTATCGTCGGACGACTCCCTTGACCTCCTTTGTCGACTCTATCATTGGACGACTCCCTTGACCTCCTTCATTGACTCTATCGTCGGACGACTCCCTTGACCTCCTTCATCGACTCTATCATTGGATGACTCCCTTGACCTCCTTCGTCGACTCTATCATTGGATGACCCCCTTGACCTCCTTCGTCGACTCTATTGTCGGATGACCCTCTTTGACCTTTCAGCAAGCATCTCTTGTCCAAATACTTTGAACCCTTGATCCATAGTTAGTTCTTTGAGCCTATGCTCATTCCTACCTGGACCAAGCATAACAGTTATCTTACTGCTATTACATTACATACTGTACATATATGTATACATGGGGTATACCCAGTGTGCAAATGTGCTGTATTGACCCTGCTGGTGATTGGTGGTGACCCTGCTTAGCACTATGCAGGGTCACCACACCAGTATATGGTGTGCTGCATGGTGTGGGAGCTCAGCAAAAACACATTGGGATGGGATGTGTTGGGGCAGTGTGTCCCCTGCATACCACCCCCCTTACCATAAATGGTCATGTCATGTGAGTCTGTGGCTCTGTGTCTGTGGCATGGCATGTTCTGTAATCTAATCTGTGGCTGATGTGTAATAATCATCATTAATTATTATCTGTAATCTCATCTCCATCACTTTGTCAGCTCAGCATTGGCCATGGAGGGAAATTTTCACTAAGGTCAAAGTGTGCTGGCAGGCCTTGGGGCACCACAGCTGTGTCAGGTGGTGGTGCTTGTGCTGTGTGAAAAGGCATGACTGTTCTGTCCACCCTCTTCATTTGTGCATGTACCATGTGCTGGTGCCACTGTGTTGTGCCACCACACAAGCCCTGTTGTTGATGCTGGATTAATGGGACAATGAGGAACATGACCATGGTGCTGACCATGTGCCCTTCACCATTGCCAACCTGCCAATTGCCCCCACCAGCCTGGTCATGCAAAGGCCTTCACTTAGGATGTGATATGACAGATGATCATGATGATTGCATTGCATGCAAATGGTAAGAATGGATAGATGGGATTTTTTTGAACAGTAAGTCATTGTTTCAACCACTTTTTTGCTTGCTGATCTGTTGATTTCTTATTATAGCATATTTTGGACTGTTCACTTTATCTGATCATGCACCCAGCAGCATCAAGCCCCCCACCTCTTGTATTAGGGGAATGGAGGGAATAGAGGGAACAGAAGGACTGGAGGATTTCTGTGAGCAGGTGAGTTTTGCTCTTTTTGATCCATTCATTTGCTGATGATTGCTTTTTTGCTCATTTTGCTCTCTCACTGCTGCCTGTAACTCCATGTGGAACAAGCAAAGAGACTGGGTGCTTTGTGTGTTGGTGCTCACTCAGGTGATCACCAAGCATCTATGAGCTCTGCTTATGATTGCTATTCAAACACACTATTTAGATTCTTGCATGTGGTGCATGTACACTCACTTCATTCTGTCATGGTGCTGAGTGGTATGTGCCTGCCCTTATTTTTACTGTAGGACACATGCTCATTCTTCCTATCAGTTATTGCACATGTTAGGTACTTATAATAAACTCTGTTCTGTCACAGTGCTGAGTGTTATCATGTGTGTTATGTAGTTCTTACAGGTTATGAGCCCTGCAGTTCTGAACTGAAGAACCTGGACAATGAACTGCCATGCAGATAGATACATGCACCAAAGCAAGAACAGACCTGATTGGGCATGTGCATCATCAACACTCACATTGATAAATAGATCTGCCCTGTGCCTCATCTGGTCTTTCCATGACCCCACTGTTACAATCTGGTTCTCACATCCCCCAGATGAGCAACAATCCCAACCCTGCAGCAACTCCCACCACTCAAGGGCCTAATGATCCTGGATCCACCTCCAGATCAGCTCCAGCACCCTCTGCTCCCACAGGACCTACAATCAAAGCACTGAAGCTCAGTAACACCAATCTGGACAAAGTTGAATACCTCAACATGAGCAAGCATAACTGGCTGATGTGGTCAGACACCATGATGAACCTATTCCTACTCAACTTGTGTGGCAGTTACATCCATGGCTCAATCCCACATCCCACTGATGCAGAATCTGCTGCTATCTGGGACATCAACAACTTATGTGTTATCATGGCAATGAAAACCTGCTGTACATGTGAAGAGAGTCTGCTGCTTTGCACAGTGACAAATGCCAAAGATGCCTGGAATACACTTTGCACCAGGCATGAAAAACTTGGCCTGGTCACACAAATCCTTCTCATTTAGGAGGCTCTAGGCATCCAATTCAAGCTCTCTGACAGGCTGGTGATGACAGCCACACAACTGTAAGACATCATGGAGTGCATATATGCAATCAGGATTCTGAAACAAGACAATTTCTTACTCATCTTTCTCTTGAACACACTCTCAGCTGAATTTCCTGCTCTCCACAACCATATTGCAGACTGTATCAACACAAGCATGACTATGGATCCCTACACCTCTGCTCATGCTCTCCAACAATTGGACATGGAGCAACAACTTATCAACAGTGAGAAAACTCATCAGGGAGGTGCATTTGCTCTTGCTGTCACCATGCCCAATGTCAAAACTGGCAATAAGTCCACTTGTAAATGTGGCATCTGCTCACAAACCAGTCATGATGCCTGTTGCACCAATTGCAGCAGCACTGGACACACATGTGATCAATGCTGGTATGCTGGAGGGGGACATGCTGGAGAATGCAATGCAATCCTTGCCAAGAAATGTGTGGCTAAGTCAAAACTGAAGCCTTCCACAACAGCCCCTACCAAGTCACTCATGAAAGCCTCAGCAGGGAGCAACCTTCAATATGATACCTCTGGCCATGCTTATATCCTGGATGCACACACTGGGGAAGCCATTTTTGTGGCCAACACTATGCCTGTTACACTTGCCCCAGGTAGGAACAAGTGTAGACCTATCGATAATTGCCTAGGTCAAGGATAGGGGTTGAGGATAATGTACTGACATAAGTCAGGGACTCTGGAGATGAAGGTCAAGGATTCCAGTGGATGAAGATTTATGATTATGTCAAGTGATGTCAAGAATCTCCCAGAAGGATTGTAGAGGTTCTGGTGGCTAGAGACTAAGGATGACGATGAGAAGGCACTAAGGCCAACTTAGGGATGAACTTAGAGGAGGACTAGGGATGTGAAGGTGAAAACCTAAGGTAGGAATTGCTTAGCATTTACTGTACATGTGTGGCCAGTATTTATACTAAATAGTGCTAGTCATACTGAGTCACTATGAGTCCATGGATAGCCATAGGGCTGTGGAAACTAAGTATAGAGCTATGCAGGTCTGTGCAAAGGTGCTGCAATCAGGGGCTGTAAATAATGATGAGAAATAAAGGGAATAAATAGTGCAGGCTGCACAGGTGGAAATGCATAGGAAATCTAGTTGGGATTTCTAAGTAAAAATAGATAGTAGGCATAAATAGACACAGTAAAGTCTGGAACATGAAGGGATGTCAATGTTACTGTATTGCATAGCAAAGGAACCAAAAGCAGACTGAGACAAGTTGTTATGTAACAAAGAAAGAAAAGATAGGGGGGTATCACTGATCGTAACATTACCCCCTTTGTATGGCAAAGCCACTGGATTTGCTTTAGTCAAAGGTGGTGTCCTCATTGGTGATGATGTCCTCATCTCCTCAGGTGTCTTGCCATCCATGATAGTAGTCTGTACAGCCCCAGTTATGGCTGTGGAGGGAACCACATTTCTTGCATCTGTGATGGTTAATGGTGGGGACATTATCAGGATTGGTTCCCCAATTGTTGGTGCAATGGGGGCAGGGGTGGTTGGGGTAGGAACAACAAGTGTGTCCTGGGGCTCATTGTCGGCAGTGATTGCAGCGGTGTTGTCTGCAATCAAGGGTATGATGTCCTCAACAGTGGCATCAGTTACAATGAGAGGGGTTGGAGGGAGGGGGTGTGGGTATCTCATTCCAATTGGTAGTGGCTCCCATGTCTAAGAGGATGGTGCCAGTGTTTGGGTGAGGGGTGGGAAGCCTGGTGGAAGTGTTGTGCCTAGATAAGTCCATGAGCACGGCTGCAGCTTGTAAGCTGGTGGGAGTGTGGCAGGAGAGGAAGTTGGAGGTGACAGGAGGTATGTTCTCCTGTTCTTCACTGAGGTGATGACAAAAGGAAGTGGTAGGGATAATGAAGTCTGCGAGGGATGGGGGAATGCAAGGGGTGAATGATGGTCATCCATACAGGTAGGCATGGTGTTCCTTGGTTATGGGGTTGAGGGTGATGGTGGTGATGACCTCAGTGATAGTGCCATAGGGGAGGACATGTTCAATGAAATGCCTGAAGCCTAGATGATATAGGTTGTCAAGCGCCTTCTCCCATAACTGTCCAACTATAGTCCAGAGTGGCGCATCTGAAGATTGGTAGGTGATGGACGGGTTGCAGATGAGAGAGTTGGTTTCATTGAAGGTGGTGATGGTGGCAATGACTTCTGGGAATAATTGATAGGTGGGGTGTTGTTCTAGTGCAGAATGGGGAGCTTCTTGGGTGAGGACATGGGTGAAGAGGATGTGGTGGTTGGGGCAGTGAAGATGGTGTACATGGACAGGGACAGAAGGGGGAAATGGGGGAATGGTGGGGAGGCCAGGGGGGGAAGCAGGAGTGGGAGAGGTGGGGGTGGGTTGTTGGACATTAGGGCTGTTGGTGAGGTCATTGAGGACAGCATTGGGGATTTGGAGGGTGATCTGGAGGATTTGTTCCTCAAGGGCAGTGGAGGCGGAGGGAGGTAGGATCAGGGAGGCAGAGGGGGAACTAACAGGGGGAGGAGTGGGGGAGCTGGAGGAGATTGAGATGGGAGAGGTGACAGACATATTGGCTATGGTTTGGGAGAAGTAGTGCAAGTTCATTTGGGTGTTTTCAATGATGGGGATGAGGCTTTAGAGATGAGGTTTTTATAGTTTTGGAGGAGATCCTGTGCGTGTTTTAGTTCCTTTTCAGGGAGCCATGAGTCATCTTCTGGAGGATAGCCTTTCCATCACACAAGATACTGCCTCTGGGAATGGTTACCACAGTGTTTGATGATTTGTTCGATTTCATATTCCTCTTCCCCTCTGATCAGATCTGGTGGAGGGGCTGGGAAGTTGGGGCTGTGTATCTCGTTCTCATGGTATTTTGAAAGCAGTGATGCATGGAAGACATTGTGAATTTTCCAGGTATGAGGGAGTTGTAATTGGTAGGTGATCAGGGAGAGGATTTTAGTGACAGTGAAGGGACCTTCTCATTTGGCGGAGAATTTAGGGGCAATGACATTTTGCTTAAGGTTTTTGGCATTTAACCAAACTTTATCTCCCTTAGCAAATGGGATGAATTTTCTGTGGTACCTGGATTTCATAAGCTGGCATGCAAGATCATGCATGGCCAGTGCCTCATCATGGGTGGCTGAGAGTTCTTTGAGTCATTGTTCTAAAGCTGGTAACTGTGATTCAGAGATGACTGTGGGGAGGGGGTGGGGTTCATAGCCCATCATGAGAAAGAACAGGGATTTTTGGGTGACAGAATGGGGGCAGTGGTTGTGTGTGAATTCTGCCATGGTGATATGTTCTGCCCAGATTGTTGGGTTGTTACCACAGAAGATCTGTGGGTATGTTTCCACCTCCTGGTTGACTTGTTCTATTTCCCCATCAGTTTGCAGATGGTAGGCAGTGCTGAGGGAAAGATTGTAACCAAGGAGTTTCCCTAGTTCCTTGGTGAAGGCTGAAGCAAATTGTGGTCTGCAATCAGAGATAATTTTGTCATAGAGACTGAACTGTTTCCAGACTTTATTGAGGAAAAGTGTGGGAATTCCCTTGGCTGTGGCAGTTTTTTTTGTTGGACACAAAATCACCCCCTTTGTAAGCCTGTGGTCAACCATGACCAATAACGAGTCAAAGCCGTCCAAAAGGGGGAGATCAGTGATAAGATTGCAGGAGATTTGTTGGAAGGGGCAGGATGACTTAGAGGGAATGGGAAGTGGGGGGGGTGCAGAGGGGTGTGTATCAGCTTTCGCACATTGGTAGTGAATACATCCTTCAATGTATCTGTGAATGAAAGTGGCCATTCCTGGCCACCAAAATTCTGATGTCACTAGTTGGTGAGTTTTGAGGTATCTGGAATGGCCAGCTGCAGTGTGGGAGTGGTGCCTAGTCACAATGGAACATCATAATTCTAAACCATTTGGAACGTAGATGCATCCTTGATAAGTGAGTATTCCTGCATTGTATTTCCAATCAGAGAGGTGTGAATGGAGTTGGGAGGGAACTTCGCTATCTAAGGCTTGGAGAGAGTCAAGGACTAGGGGGTCAGTGATG
>JBBPLE010000188.1:10480-23883 GCA_038089675.1 Boletales sp. KT-2023b
CGTAGATGCATCCTTGATAAGTGAGTATTCCTGCATTGTATTTCCAATCAGAGAGGTGTGAATGGAGTTGGGAGGGAACTTCGCTATCTAAGGCTTGGAGAGAGTCAAGGACTAGGGGGTCAGTGATGGAGGAGGAGTGGAGTTTGTTGGTTAGGGTAGTGTCAATCATGTTGATGAATAGGGAAGGGGGAAGAAGAGTTATGTCATGATTATCCTGTTCATCATCAGGAACTAGATCAAGGCAGTGAGAGAGGATGTCAGGTCTAGCTAAGTCCTTTCCAGCCATGTGAATTAACCAAAGATCAAAGTTGGCAAGGTCAAGGAGCCATCTTGCCTCTCTGCAATTGAGGTTTTGCAGTTGCTTGAAATAGGTCAGGTTTTTGTGGTCAGTAAAGACCTGTATAGGGGTGGGGTGACCTCAGAGGTAATGCTTCCACATTTTGAGAGCTTGAATGATGGCTAATAGTTCTCGGTTGTAGATGTCATAGTTTTGTTTGGTGGAGAAGAATGACTGTGAGAGATATGAGCAGGGTTTCCAGTTCCAGTTTTCATCGGTTTGGAGGAGGATTCCTCTGGAGGTGAATTTGGAGGCGTCAGTAGTGATTGCAAAGGGTTTGTTGAGATCAGGGAAGTGGAGAATAGGTTTTTCCAGAAACTTGTCTTTGAGTTTTTGGAAGGCAGTGTTACAATCTGGTGACCAATCCCAGGCATGGTTTTTCTGGGTCAGGTCTAGGAGGGGTTGTGCAAGATTTGAATAGTTTGGAATGAATTGTCTGTAGAAGTTTGTGAAACCCAAGAAGGAGCAGACATCTTTTACTTTGGCCGGCACAGGCCATTTCTGGATGCCATCCAATTTGACTGGATCCATTGTGAGGGTTCCTAGCTTGACTATCATTCCTAAATATTTGACTTTCAGGGTGGCAAATTTGCATTTTTCTAATTTGAGATGGAGGTTGAGTTCTTTCATTCATTGGAGGACTTGTTTGGTATATTCTTCATGGGTCTTTTGGTTGGAGGAGAAAATGAGGAGATCATCCATATAAATGATCAGCCATCCTTCAGCAATCATGTCTTGAAAGGAATCATTCATAAATCACTGGAATGTAGGAGGGGAGTTAGATTGTCTGAAGAACATTATGGTTGGTTCAAAAAGCCCTCGGTGAGTAATGAAGGCTGCCTTCCACTGGTGTCCATCTTTGATCTGGACATTGTTGTACCCCCATCAGATGTCAAACTTGGTGAAGAGTTTGGCATCTTTAAGTTTATCAATGAGGTCGGAGATCAGGGGAAGAGGGTATGCATCTTTGATAGTATGGTCATTGAGATATCTGTAGTCCTGACAGGGACGTAGTCCTCCATCCTTTTTCTTGATGAAGAAGAAAGGGGAGGCTTGTGGGGAGTTGGATGGACGTATTTTGCCAGATTTGAGGTTTTCATCAATGAAGTCATCTGCAGCTTTTTGTTCTTCAGGGGTAAGAGGGTAGATGTTTGAAACTTTGGGTATGAAAGTTTCATCCAAATTTATCTTGTGATCATAGGATCAGGATGAGGGGAGGTGATGGGCTGCGTTTTCAGAGAACACTTCTTCAAACTCCTTGTATTCAGAGGGGAGGATGACAGTGTTTTTGGTGTTTTTTGCTTCAAAGGCTAATTTGGTAGCAGTGGTGAAGGCCTGGACATAGTCTTTCCCAAAAGGGTGTTGGAATCCAAACCGGGCCACTCAGTGGGTGATTTGGTTCATTATTGCTCGTTCACAGAAATCACCAGGTCCTTTCTGATCCAGGTATCTGCAAAGTAGGCTTTCTTTCTGGTCTAGAGTTAGTGGAGTATGGTTCATGGGTTGAAGGGTGGTTTTCAGAACATAGAGTTCCTTGGTTTGGTCTTGTTCCTCAGGGATGGTTACAGTTCCTTTGGTCCAGTTGATCATGGGGTTGGTTTCTTTCAGCCAGGGGTGTCCCAAGATGATATTTTCCTTTCCACAATGCATTACGTGGAAGCAGATTCTTTGGATGACATTATTGAGGTGTATTGGAATGAAGGTAGTGAATTTGATGTTGCTGTTTCAATTTTGAGTTTGATCGACATTCCTTACAGGGATGGGAGAAGGAAGTCTTTCGAGAGGGAGTTTCCATTGTTTGGCGAAATGCCAATTGATACAGGAGATGGTTGCACTGGAATCTACCAATGCTTGGGTTCCAATGTCTTAAGATGCGCCCAGGATTGAAATGGGAAGATAAATAGCATTTCGATCACTTTGAGAAGTAAGTACAGGAGCACATCTAGTTGGGGAGGGGGCCTGTGTTGGGTTGGACCTCCTCTCTAAAAACCCGAGACACGGTTGACTTCCATGTCATTGTTGTTATATTCTTTAATTTCTTCGATGGTGGCAGTGGTAGTAGTTTGACAGATATTTCTGGGGGTGGGATGGCTGGGGAATTTGGTACATTTGCTTGCATTATGTCCAGGTTGACAACACTGGAGACATAACCCCTTTTTGAAACATTGTTTATGTTCTTCTGGGGTTAATTTCCCGATTCAGATAGTGTCAATATCCATCGCACTAGGATCACGTGTTGGTTGAGTGTGGGAGTGTGATTGGAAGGAATGATATGGGGTGTGGGAGGGGTTTCTGCTGGATCATGTGATGTCATCGGCTTTCTGGAATTGGCTGAGGAAATGTACAGCCTTGTTGTACCATTCATTGATCTTTGCTGGTACTGTGTCCATTGACATGATGTGTTTCATGATGTTTACCATTACTCTGGCAGCAAAGTACCCGATTAGGACATTTTCATCAGTGATTTCAGAGATCTGTATGTGATTTCTGAATTCAGCAATGTATTGGGTGAGATTGGCCATGGAGTTCCCTTTCATTCATAGGGAGTTAAGGGCAGTAATGGATACAGCTTTGCTGTTGTGATGGTAGAAGGTGCTTTGGTAAGCCTCTTTGAATTTGTCCCAGGTGATTGTTTCTTCATTTGCTAGGATTTTGATGTGATAGGTTGCTGCCCATGTGGTGGTGGATCCTTTAGTCATGTATGATAGGGCATATGCCACTTTCTTGATATCATTGTTGTATACTGCTTTATTGACCAGGAAGTAGAATATGACAGAGGTGAACCAAGCTTTGGCTGTGGTATAGCTTCCATCAAAATGATCAGGGGGGGTGATGTGAAGTTCTATGGGTTTATGTGGAGGGGGTGCTGTTTTGCTCATGCTGACTGATGGGACTGGGGAGGATGGTTCTGTGGGAATAAATGGGGGTAGAATCTGTGGGTGGGGGACTGGTGTGGGAACAATGGTGGATGGGATGGTTCCTTCAGTGAAGTGGAGGTGTCATGTGAGAGTTAATGGAGACGGTGGTGTGGGTACCCTATTTAAGGATAACTGTGCAGAGAGTTCATGTGAAAGATGGGTGTCTAGTGGGTTCTTGTGGGCAGGGATTTTGATGTCTTCATCTTCTACATCAGTAGGGACTGGGGTGGGGTGGTGTGATGAGTCAGAGTCTGAGGGGTATGGTTCTTGAACGTGTTCTTGATAGAAGTGTGAATCTGGGGTATGGAGGTTGCCTGAAGGCCTAGGGTTTCTGGGGTGCTGGTGTGAAATGGTGGGATCTACTAGATAGTAGTCCTATTGAAGAGAAAGCAATTCCTTTTGTTACACTTGCCCCAGGTAGGAACAAGCATAGACCTAACGATAATTGCCTAGGTCAAGGATAGGGGTTGAGGATAACATACTGATGTAAGTCACAGACTCCAGAGATGAAGGTCAAGGATTCCGGTGGACAAAGGTTTATGATTATGTCAGGTGATGTCAAGAATCTCCCAGAAGGATTGTAGAGGTTCTGGTGGCTAAAGATTAAGGACAATGAGGAGGAGGCACTAAGGCCAACTTAGGGATGAACTTAGAGGAGAACTAGGGATGTGAAGGTGAAAACCTAGGGTAGGAATTGCTTAGCGTTTACTGTACATGTGTGGCCAGTATTTATACTAAATAGTGCTAGTCATACTGAGTCACTATGAGTCCACAGATAGCCATAGGGCTGCAGAAACTAAGTATAGAGCTATGCAGGTCTGTGCATAGGTGCTGCGATCAGAGGCTGTATATAATGATGAGAAATAAAGGGAATAAATAGCATAGGCTGCATGGGTGGAAATGCATAGGAAATCTAGTTGGGATCTCTAAGTAAAAATAGATAGTAGGCATAAATAGACACAGTAAAGTCTAGAATGTGAAGGGATGTCAATGTTACTGTGTCACATAGCAAAGGAATCAAAAGCAGACTGAGACAAGTTGTTATGTAACAAAGAAAGAAAAGATAGGGGGGTATCACTGATCATAACAATGCCTCTCACATCAACTCTTACTGTCACACCTGACACCACCATGCCCACTGCAGAATTCGCTGGACTTGCCTCTGATCATATCATGCCCACATTTATTTGCAAGGCCACAGCTGCTGATATTGCAGAGTATGATGTGCTTTTTTCCATCATTGAACTGACCATATCTGTCAACTGGTGCACCAATACTTGCGCAGTGGACTTTGCAGGACTCACATACAAGGCCCCACAACAATGTTCCACCACTGTGATTGATCCAGCTGTCACCACCTTCTACCTTGACAGTGGCACATCCATGCACATCAGCAACACTGATGCCAACTTTTTTCAACTTAAGTCAATTCCCCCTTGTACCATTAATGGCATTGGCAGTTCCTCTGTTTTTGTGGTTGGCATTGGCACCATCAAAATTGTCATCACCAAGGGCTTACACCTCATGCTTCACAACATCTTCTTTATCTCATCAGCAACTGTTTGCCTTGTCTCTGTGTTGGCCCTCTGCTCTCAAAACTGTTGCTCTGTCCATTTTGATGCTTCAGATTGTTGGGTAATGGCTCACAATGGCACACACATTCTCTCAGGCATGCTCAGTGCATGCCACTTGTATGCACTTAGTGGTGGCCAGCTGGGAGCTGAACACATGATGTTTGCCCCATGTCCCCCAACTCTCCACACCTGGCATGGTCACTTGGGTCATGCCAATTATTGTGCAGTTTATGACTTAGCCAAGTCAGGCCATGTGAAAGGTATGAACATCAACCTCTCTCTCCCTCCTGGAAAGTGTATCCACTGTACTGTTGGCAAACATGTTGAAACAAATACTGTACACTATGTATAGATAGAATTCACACACATTATGTATATAAGTATGTACTCAGGGTAGCTGAGTCTTAATTGATTCTCTTTTGATATCCTTTACCTCACCCATGTAAGATCCTCCCCAGACATTACACCAGGTATGTAAGTCAGATCTTCCAATGTATGATACAGTGTACTTGCTACAGGTTATGAGCCCTGAGTGGGTCTGTGTGCAGATTCACTTCCACCCTATTGCTCTGGCAACTGCCTGGATCATGTGTGATGTGGATTAATTTCTGCTTCCATGGGTGAACATCAGAGCTGCTCTGTGTGGTTCATTCTGCTGAGTGCATTGAACTGTTAATTCAGATTGATGCAGATGCTCTCAGTGCTTTAGCAAGGGGAGACCATGTCCCTCTGGCTGATGAGCTCTGAACATTCAGTGATATGGCTTGTTCCACTCCCTTACCTGCATTTTACTGCATTTCACATATTTGCTGAATTGTGGCCATGTAAGGTTACTAAAGCTGACATTTATTCTCATGCCAGATCCAACCTGATATGTCTTTCTCCACTCTTGCAGGCATTCCCAAGCTCAATGGTAACAACTACTGTTACGATCAGTGATACCCCCCTATTTTTTCTTCATTTGTTACATAATAACCTGTCTCAATCTTCTTTTGATTCTTTTGCTATGCAACACAGTAACATTGATATCCCTTCACATTCTAGACTTTACCATGTCTATTTATGCTTACTATCTAAATTTACTTAGAGATCCCCATTAGATTTCCTATGCATCTCCACTTGTGCAGCCCATGCTATTTATTCTCTTTAGTTTCCCTTCATCAAACATAGCCTCTGATTGCAGTTCCTTTGCACAGACTCACATAGCTTTATATACTTAGTTTATGCAGCCTTAGGGCTATCCATCAACTCATAGTGACTCAGTATGACTAGCACTACTTAGTATAAATACTGGACAAACATGTACAGTAATGCTAAGCAATTCCTACCTTAGGTTTTCGCCTTCATCCCTAGTCCTCCTCTGAGCCAGTCCTTAAGTTAGCCTTAGTGCCTCTTCATCATCATCCTTAGTCCCCAACCACCCAGAACCTCTGCAATCCTTCTGGGAGATCCTTGATGTCATTTGACATAATCCTGAACCTTCATCCACCAGAACCCTTGACCTTCATCTCTGGAGTCCCTGACTTACATCAGTATGTTATCCCCAGCCCCTGTCCTTGACCTAGGTGATTATTGTTAGGTCTACACTTGTTTCTACCCAGGGCAAGTGTAACAACTACCATGCATGGTGTTCCCAAATGGATGACTATCTCCAGTCCATTGGAGTTTACTCCAGGATCATGAAGCTTTGCCCCTCTATCCCTGTCACCATTGCCAAAGTAAAGGACTCTGGCAGAAACATTGTCACTCCCACCTTCACTCCAATGGCTGAAGAAGTTCACCAAGCTGAGGAAAAGCAGGAGGACTGGGACAAAGATGATGACAAGGCAACTGGTGCCATTGCTCTCACCTGCGATTGTCACATTTGTGAGTGTGGCATCGATTTTGGTGACCATGCTGAAAATATCCTAATTGAGCTTGAAAAATGCTTTGATCATCCCACAGTCTCCTCTGCTATTACCAAGTTCAAGGCTCTCATGGGCCTTATCATCCCTGACAATAACTTGCCAGTTTCATCTTTTTCAAAATTGGATACCCTCTTCTCATACCTCTCAGACTTTGGATACCCAGTTGATGATAAGATAAAGGCATTGATTGTTATCTCCAAGATACCGAAGTATGCAGATCATGTTGCCACTGCTATCACTGCAGCAAAGCCTGAGACAGCCTCCAAAGGGATCATTACCAAAATGGTACCAACTGTCAATGAAATCTCCCAACAAGTAGAAGTGTTGTGGCAGATGTATGCCCAATGCTGTCCTGCAAAGGATGCTCAGCCTCAACAGGCCAACAAGGTCAGTGCTGTCAAACAGCAGCAGGAAGACCCCAAATTCTCCCAGCAGCAGCAGTTGAACCAAAGTGATTTCTCTAATCAGGGGAATAGCCAGAAGAAGCAGCACCATGAAAGTAATTGTTCTGAACAGAGTGATGATAAGCATAAGGAGAAGAAGAAGACTAAGAAGGAAAAGAAACAGGCTGAGGCTGCTCAAGCCTCTGCCTCCTTTGCTTTCACCTCCACTACCACCATCTCACCCACTGCCACCTCATTCACATCACCTGTCCCTGACCTGCACAGACATGTGCATACACCTGGTGCTGCCCACTACAGTCTGCCCACCTTTCCTCTAACACAGGAAAGCATATCACTTGCACAACACCTTGAGGTCCCTGCAACCTCTTCCACTCTATGCAACCTTGAACCGGTCACATCCCACCACTCCAAGCAAAGTCGCACAGAGCAAACCCTCTCCGATCGTTTGTCCACCCTGCTCTCTGAGCAGATCAGTGATATCCCACTCACTGGCACCACCAGCTTGATGGAGATCGATGAGGAAGACACTGTAAGTCTGGGCAATGATGCCTACAATGAATACATTGAGGGCTTCTTCATGGAGCCCACATTGCAGTGTGTCAATCCATTCCCTTCTACATCAGGTACTGATGTGTGGTTAACTCCACCTCAGGTAAATCATACATACATGTTTCCTGTAGTAGATAGTTCTAATAAATCTGCTACTCATGAATTCGCATTGTGTGATTCATGTAGCAAGAACGATAAAGGAAAGGAGAAAGCACATACACATAAGGTCCCATCTGACATGTGGTTACTTGATTCCAGAGCTTCAGCTCACTTCTCACTGGATCAAGCAGATTTTGTTGAGTACCAAAAATTCAACCAACCCCAGTGGGCTTCCACAGCAAACAGCTGATCATCCATCATTGGTAGAGGCACTGTTTTACTACAGTATGGTAAACATATTGCCTGTTTATCACCTGTCTTGCACATGCCTTCATGTGCTGTTCGACTTGTGTCAATGGGCACACTACTGCAAAACCATTGCCTCACACTTCATGCCAGACCTGGGTACCTCACTATCTGGGATCAATGCTTCAAGGAAGCCTACCTTGAGTTCCACACTCACAGTGGAAACACCATGTATTGGCTTCAAGCCAAACCCATCTTTCCTGATGACATGCCTTCCAGCATGTCATCATTTGCCTCTGAGATCGAATATGAGCTCATGCACCAACATCTTGGACACTCGTCCCCTAATGTCATAAGGCATGCCAAGAAGCATGTCAAGGATTTTCCTGATGTGAAGATTCCTTCCAAAACTGGCATCTGTCATGGTTGTCAGCTTGGCAAACAGCTGAATTGTCCCTTCCCTCTTAGTGAGATGCAGGCAACTGCTCCCTTTGAGTTAATCCATTCAGACTTAAAGGCTTTTGAAGTACAGTCATACAGTAAATACAAGTACACAGTCATCTTTTATGATAATTACACTTCTATGGCCTGGACCACCTTAATACAGTCCAAGGATCAAACACTCTGAGCAACCAAGCAATGGTTCACTCTAGTCTGAAATCAGTATAATGCCACAATTAAGCACTGGTGCTCAGATGCAGGTGGAGAGTATATCTCCAAAGCATTTACTGAGTTCCTAAAAGACAATGGAGTTAACATCCAACAGTCCACCTCTTATGCACATCAGCAGAATGGGCATGTGGAACACATAATCTGTACATTAATGGATAAGGCTCAGGCAATGCATTTACAAGCTTGCCTACCTCCCTCCTATTGGGAATGGGCTCTGCTCCATGCAACCCATATTTACAACAGGACTCCTCAAGTCTGCCTTAGATGGGAAACCCCATACACACTACTTAAGGGGGAGAAACTGTCTATCTCCCATTTATGAGTATTTGGATGTGGTGCCTACATGCACATTCCAGCTGAATGCCATGGTGGTAAACTACAACCTAAATCGCAATTGATGATCTACTTGGGTGTTGCCCCTGATAGTGATTCCAATTATCTATTTATGTGCCCAGACAATTCTGTCTGCACATCTGCACATGCAATCTTTGATGAAACACTGCTTCCTCAATGTGAACACTCTTATCCTCACCACCCTTACTCTGGACCACCTGTGGCTCCTCATGAGCATGAGGGATCAAACCCTCAAAAACCTGCAACACCAGCAGATGTGCAAGATGCAGCCCCTGCTGCTCCCTGTTGTAAGCTTAAAGTTACCGCAACTAGTGATGATAAGTCAGATGCAGCCCCTGATGCAGCTGCATTTTTGGATGATGAGTCAATTGTGGCCCCATACCACTCTCACAACCATTGCTGGGCCGCATCTACAGACTTTGAGTCACTTGTGGCCATTTCATCTTCATCTGATTTGTCCTCTGATGAGTCCAATGAGTCTGAACCCCCATGCACAAGGACCACTAGCCTGGTTCCAATACCTCCGGTTACTCCACCCTCACATCACCCACCTCCCATCAGCCTGCCTCCACTCCAGCAGAGCAAATGCCTTCACAACCCACCAACATGCCCAGGAAATATCTTTGGTGAGTGGTGCCATCTGCTTCAACAACTGAGAGATGTTGAGAGCAGTTCCTGTTGGAAGGAACTTACAGGTGAAGCACCTGGTCCCTCTTGTGCACCAGACACAATCCTGGATTCACCTGCAGTCCCTGGTGGACTCCCCCCATCTCCTACCTCTGAGGAGGATGTTGACTATCTCACATGGGAAGGGGGAGATGCATTGGTCTCATTCCTTTGCAGTTGTGCACTTCCACATGATACCACATTTGGGGCATCCCCTAATTTGTGGGAATGGATGTTTCGTGATATCCTATGGCTCCCTGAGCAAGAGCAAAAGGATTGGCTTAAGGCCTGCAAAGATCAATTACAAATGCTCAAAGACCAAAAGGTCTATGAAATAGTTCTGTGCTCACAATACCAAAAGGTGATTAAGAACTGCTGGGTTTTCAATCAAAAGTTGGATGGTCGTAAAAGAGCCTGCCTAGTAGCCAAAGGCTTCTCACAGGTTGAAGGGCTGGACTTTGACCAAGTCTTCTCCCCAGTTGTACATTTTGAGACCATGTGATGTATATTTGCCCTCTTGGCCCTGGAAGGATGGTACATAACAGGGCTTGATGTATGCTCCACATACCTTTACAGTAAACTGGATGAGGAAATCTATATGGAGTTTCCTGAAGGGTTCATGCCTCCCAATTCAAAAGGCAAAGTCCTCTGCCTCACACACACACTCTATGAACTCAAGCAGGCTGGCTTAGCCTGGTGGAAAGTGTTACACTTGGTCTGGGTAGGAACAAGCATAGACCTAGCAGTAATCGCCTAGGTCAAAGGACAGGGGTCAAGGGTAATGTGCTGACATAAGTCAGGGACTCCAGAGATGAAGGTCAAAGGTTCTGGTGGATGAAGGTGAATGGTTATGTCAGACAACATCAGAGATCTCCCAGAAGGGTCGCAGAGGTTCTGGGTGGCAGAGGATAATGGATGACGATGAGGAAGCTCAGAGGCTAAGACTTTGGTGTGACTCAAGAGCATGACTCAAGAGAGTTGACTTAAGGGGGGAACAGAGGAGTGAAGGCAAAAACCTAAGGTAGGAATTGCTTAGAGTTTTTACTATACATGGTCATCCAGTATTTATACTAAGTAGTGCTAGTCATACTGAGTCACTACAAGTCATTGGGTAGCCATAAGGCTGCAGAAACTAAGTATAACACTATGCAAGACTGTGCAGAGGTGCTGTGATCAGGGGCTATGTGTGATGATGAGAAATGAAGGGAATAAATAGCACAGGCTGCACAAGTGGAAATGCATAGGAAATCTAATTGGGATCTCTAAGTAAAAATAGATAGTAAGCATAAATAGACACGGTAAAGTCTAGAATGTGAATGGATATTAATGTTACCATATTGCATAAAGAAAGAATCAAAAGAAGATTGAGAGAGGTTGTTATGTAACAAGGAAAGAAAAGATAGGGGGTTATCACTGATTGTAACAGAAAGTGCTTGACAAGTCCATGGCAGAACTTGGTTTCAAATGATTAAAGACTGACACTAGACTCTTTATATACTGCAATGGCAAAAATGTTGTACTTGCAGTAGTTTACATTGATGATGCCCTCTTCTGCAGCCTAAACAAATCTTTCATAGACAAGATTAAGGCTGCATTCATGAAGAAGTGGGAGTGTTGTGATCCCAGAGAACCATCTGAATTCCTCCAAATAAACATCCATCAAGAAGGTCACTCTATCTCTATCTGGATCGACCAAAAAGACTACCTCAACAAAGTGCTTGAACAATACAGCATGTCAAATGCCAAATCTGCACCCACTCCTCTCCCATAGGGTTATTACCCAGTGAATAACAATAAACCAGTCCAACATGAATTACAGATGCATTTTCAGACCATGATCAGATCATTGCTGTATCTAATGATTGGCACCCATTCAGACATAGCATATGCTGCTACCCAACTGGCATATGTGTCAGCCAATCCATCTCAGGAGCACCTAGATCAAGCCCTGTATATCTGCTGTTATCTTGTTGGCACTCATGATTATGCACTCATTTACAATGGTGCTGGTGGCAAAGGCTTAATTGCCTGTACAGATTTGGATTGGGCACAAGATGTTAATACTGCACACTCCCAAACCAGCTTTTATCTAAAACTGGCCAATGGTGTGTTTTTGTGGAATTCACACTTACAAAAAACCACCACTATCTCTTCCACTGAAGCAGAATACATGGCCTTGAGTGATTGCTCTAGGCAATGTGTGTGGATACATGAGATGATGGGCAAACTTGGCTATAAGCTAAGACCTATCCCCATCTGTGGCAACAATCAGGGTAGCCTATTCATTGTGCAAAACCCTGTGACTAAAAAGCATAGCAAGCACACCCATGTCAAATATCACTTTATAGCACACCCATGTCAAATATCACTTTATATGTGATGCAGTCATGATCCATAAGCTGGTCAAACTATTCTATATCCCTGGGACTGATAACCCTGCAGATATGTTCACTAAGAACCTTGGACAAGTCAAGTTCAATGAATTTTGTTTGCAGCTTGGTCTGGAGTTTTACTCCACTTAAAAAGTACTTTACCCTTCGTATGCTTGCACATCCAATTGATGACTAAGCAAGGGGGAGTGTTGAAACAAATACTGTATGCTATGTATAGATAGAATTCACACACATTATGTATATAAGTATGTACTCAGGGTAGCTGAGTCTTAATTGATTCTCTTTTGATATCCTTTACCTCACCCATGTAAGATCCTTCCTGGACATTACACCAGGTATGTAAGTCAGACCTTCCAATGTATGATACAGCATACTCACTACAAAACAGACCTGTTCTAGTGTATCAAAGGTCTGGGAGGGTGTTCAGGCAGATCAGAGACTGGGCATCATACATGTTGACTTGATGGACTTCCCTGAGCATGTGTCAGCACTTGGGCATCAGCATGTATTAAACATTGTAGATGACTTCTCCTCCTTCGTCTGGTGTATCCCCCTTGCTGCCAAGTCTGATGCATACCAAGCTCTACTTGTGTGGGAGTGTGCACATGAACTTGAAACATCTCTTCAAGTTGGGATTTATCATTCCAACAATGGTGAACTGAAATGACATGACCCATGCAACTGGCTGGCCACATGAGGCACACAACACCAATTCATTGCACCACATACCTCTGCCCACAATGGCTGTGTTGAATGCATCCACCATATCTTGATGGGCAAAGCCCATGCAATGCAATCAGCTTGCCAGATGGCAGCAAACCATTGGGACAAGTTCCTCCTCACTGCATGTTACCTCATCAACCGAACTTTGGTCAAGTCTCAGAGTGGTCATACACCATATGAGTGGTGATTTGGCATCAAATTGGACTTATCCCACCTGCATGAGATTGGGTGTCAGGCATTCACATTAATACAAAACATCCACAATCCTAAGGTTTTTGACCACTTGATTGAGTGCATGCTCATTGGTTACTCATTGGATTTGAAAGCATACCAGCTCTTTCATTGCAAAACCAGAAAGGTTATCACTGTTACACTTGGTCCAGGTAGGAATGAGCATAGGCTCAAAGAACTAACAATGAAGTGAAGGGATCAAAGGTATATGGGCAAGGAGGCTTGTTGGAGGGTCAAGGGTTCAGTCAACAATAGATGTCAATGAGATTCAAAGGGGGTTGTCCAATGATGAAGTTGATGAGGGAATTCAGAGAGATTTGAGGAGGTCGT
>JBBPLE010000188.1:23979-49395 GCA_038089675.1 Boletales sp. KT-2023b
CGTCTGATGATGAGGTTGATGAGGGAGTTCAGAGGATATCAGAGAAGCAAGGTAAGATTGAGCAGGACTAAGCTGAAGATACATCGAGTATAATGATGGCTTAAGTACTGTGGGAAATGGAAACTAATGGAAGGTCATGGAAGGTTTGTTACTAAGCAAATGAAGATAGAATCTTCCAGGAGAAACAGAAGCAGAGATAACAAGAATAGAGAACAGAAATGAATGGTGTGTGACGAACACATTGTGTGTTCTAGAGCATTTTAAAGAAGAAAAAGATACTGGGTTGGGCCAGTCTATTGTACACAGAAGTGAATTGTAACAATCACCTCATTCCATGTCTCTTTCATTGAGTCTCACCAAGATGACACTCCTACACTGCTCACCTCTAATTCACCCTCACCCCCTGCCACCACTTCATCATCTGACCCCCCACCTCCTGTTGCCTTGGACTCAACAGACCCCCCTCACTGCTCCAATTGCACACATAAACCATCACTGAAAGTCTGTGCATTGCATGGTCTTGAACACCCCTTGCTCATGCACACTGCTGCTCCTGATGATGACACTGTGCTCCTGCCCCTTGTTGCTTGTGAGGATAACAACAAGGATGATGGGCCACACCCCACACATACTCCCATCAGTGCAGATGACCTTTTAGAGTACCCTGGTGATCTGTCAACTTATGAGGAAGCTATGTGATCTCCTTTTGCTAACAAGTGGTGTGCCACTTTATAGGATGAATTCAAGTCCTTGAAGCGCATGGGGGTGTACCAATTGGTTCCTTGTTCTGCCATCCCACCTGACCAAAAGATTATGCATGGCTGGCCCATCTTCAAATTCAAATGAGACAAATCTGGACTCCCACATCAATTCAAGGCATGCTATGTTTGTCATGGCTACAGCATGGTCTTCAGACAAGACTACTCCAAAACTTCCTCTCCTACCACTTGACTCAAATCTTTCTGTGTTCTTGCTCACCTCACAGCCTCCCTTGACTGGGAAATGGAACAGCTTGACATTAAAACCACCTATCTCAATGGTGTCCTGTTGCCAGAGGAAGTCTGCTACATGGAACAGCCAGCTGGCTTCAAGGAGCTGGGGAAGGAGTATTGGGTGTGGGAATTGCACAAAGGTCTCTATGGGATGAAACAAGGTGGTCAAGTCTGGAACACAACATTGCATGCACAGATGACTACCTGGGGATTCTCCCATCTCGACTGTGAACACTGCATTTATTTCCATTTCATTGATGGTGAGATGGTGATCATTGCAATACATGTTGATGATTTTTTCCTCATAGGCAATTCCAAGCTCAACCTCCAATGATTTCATGATCAACTCCAGTCTGTTTGAACTGTTTCAGCTGCCAGAGATGCACACTTTTGTGTCAGCATTGCACTACAACATGATTGCATGCAGTGTATTGTCTCCCTCTCACAGAGTGCTCTTATTGACTGTGTTGTGCTTCAGTTTGGCCTTGCTGACACTCACCCAGTCCTCATCCCCATGGATCCAGGTTTGCACCTTTGCTGCCCGTCCACTGATCCCACCCCTGACAAACAGACTGTACTAGCTCACATGCCATATTGCTCATTGGTGGGCTCCCTCATATATCTGGCACTCAGTACATGACCAGATATCACATATGCAATCAACCAGCTATGCCGCTATCTTGACTGCTATCATACCATACACTGGGAGGCAGCCAAATGTGTCATCTGTTACCTCAAAGGAACACAAGACCTGACTCTCATGTTAGGAGGGGAACATCCAGCTTGTCTGGTTGGCCATACAGACTCCAACTTTGCTACCTGTACCAACACTTGTTGCTCAGTTTCAGGTTTCTGCTTTTCTCTTGGTCTTGGCACAGTAACCTGGTGCTCATGTCAACAATGCTCACCTGCTTTATCTTCCTGCAAAGCTGAATTCATCACTGCTAGCAAAGCTATGCAAGAATTACTATGGCTATGTTTTTTACTTGCTGCCATCAGTTTTCCCCAACTCACTGCAACACCCCTTCTCTGTGACAATCAAGGGGCTATTGCCCTGACCAAGGACCCAGTGTTTCATTCTCGCATAAGGCACATTGATACTTGTTTCCTTCATATTCATCATCACATTCATTTTTCTTGGGTTAAATTGATTGATGTTCATTCTTCATCTAATGTTGCAGACATCTTTACCAAAGCTTTGCCATGTCCTGCCTTTATCCTTCTTCATGACTGCCTGGGTTTGTCTGCTCCTCAAACTATGGGGGAGCAGGTGTCACCTTAGTGCAGGGGAGTGTTGGTGCTCACTCAGGTGATTGCTGAGCATCTATGAGCTCTGCGTATGATTGGTATTCAAGCACACTAATTAGATTCTCACATGCAGTGCATATACACTCACTCTGTTCTGCCATGGTGCTGAGTGGTACATGCCTGCCCTTATTTTTACTGTAGGACATGCACTCATTCTTCCTATCAGTTATCACATGTGTTAGGTACTTATAATAAACTCTGTTCTGTCACAATGCTGAGTGTTATCATGCATGTTAGTACTTACATTGTGAACTGCCTGATTGCACCAACCAGCCATGAAAAGGAGTGGAGGGAACAGAAGGACCAGGTTTTTTTTTACAAGATAAGTCTCACTCCTGCTGATTTCTACATTTGCTGATGGGCCATTTTTTGCTTGTTTTGCTCTCTCCCTTTCCTCTGTAGCTCCATACAGAATGAGCACAGAAACTGGGCATCTTGTGCACCACCCAGCACCACTCCTTTCAATCCATCTGGTCTGAGGTGGCTGCACTTGCACACAGCAGTGAGTCCCACTCTGCTTTCTTTGCTCTATTTGTGCTCAAATATTCCAGAGCATACATTCCTTCTGCTGGCCACCCCCAGGATCCAAATTGGGACTTGCAGTGGATGCTGTTGTCAGGCAATGGAGCCACCCCAGCTGTGTACCTAGGCCCTTTCCACAAAACCCCATGCATGTGCTTGCACACTGAACCAAAATGCTGTCAGCCACATCATCCATCACCATTCTCCCCCTCATGGCAGCTACTCAACACACCCTGTTGTCATTGCCCCCTCCATCCCAGCATACCACAAAGCATGCTTGCATGCACCATCAACTGGAACATGAACAAAGCATCTCTGCTTGAGCAGGAGACACACAATGTCCAGATCACAATTGGATGGAAGGAAATGGAAGGCAAGGGGACAGCCAAGAGCTATCCTTGCCAGGTACAGAATTATCAGATGTGGTTCAAGTGGGAGCAGGTGCAGACCACTGCAAATGACCTGTCATGAGCAGCCCTGCCCACACTGCCTGTCACTGCTGCCAAGGTGGCTGCTTTCCTCCACTATGAGTCCACACATGAGAAGGTATGTCTGATTCAGTTGAGCCTGCTCTTGGCCTTGCTGACCCATGTGCTCTTGTTCTCCAGCTCAAGTGTGGAAGCAAGTCTGAGACAATCAAAAGCTCCTTGGTGGGCAAGTCTCACATTGCACAGGTCATCAACACACTGGAGAATTACTGCCTCAATCACAAGCATAAGTATCCAAGGGACCATGAGATCAGGGTGAGCCTTCAAAAGGATGTGTGCATCCATGCATTTGAGTCTACATTGAAGCACAATGAGCCAAGCAGGATTGAGTGGTCACAGGCCATCAAGCTGTGGGAATGACCTCCAGTGGGTCAAGGCCTGCCTTGCTGTGCTTGTATTGCCTTGCTGACTGGGGTGGCCATGCATCAGATTCATACACAAATGAGGAGCTTGTTCAATGCTTGCTCTGGGCATTGAGGGAGTTCTCCAGGCAACAGCAGATTTTTGTTGGTCTGTATGACCATGTGATGTTGCTCCTATTGGCAGCAACAGCCTTTTGAGGTGAGGGCTGTCACATGCTGCAGTGGTCTGACCTGTTCAAGACTATGGTGCCCTTGGACCAGACAACCCAAGTTAAGGTGAGAGCTCAAGCTCTCTGGCTGGGTCAGTTGCTCACCGCACAGGGTCTGTTTGCCTTGCAGGTCCTTGCTGCTCTTGCAGACAATGCAAAACACAACCGGCATGGGCATGTGGATGAACATGGTGCCATCTGACACTGTTAGGTGGAGCTGTGTGCTATTGGAGCCCTTGTGCTTGTGTTCTTTGGTCACTTCCATGTCTTGGACCACCTGCCTCCAAGCTTTGCCCCTGACTTCATAAACAAACAGTATGGTGAGTTTGGACACTGAGAGTGGTACTCCCACCATGTCTTCTATGCTGGATCTACCATGAAAGGGATGTCATATGACAGTGAGCCCCAAGCTTGGTGGCTGGTGGCTGGTGGTGTGGTGGTGATGAGAATGTACATGCCTGCAGACCATCATGAGCACATCACAATCATGCACAAGAAGAACAACATTGACATAACAAAGAAAATGCATGCAGGCTGCCATTATGCTGCACTGACTGCATGTGCATATGGTGCCAGTGTGAATGGCACCAAGGCCCTTGGTGGATGGAATGAGAGTGGCTTGTTCAATTCTGTCTATGACTGTGCATTTCCTCTGAATGCTCTGTTAGGAGCTGGAATGTACAATAGTTGCCATCCTGAGGAGTATATGCTTCCACAGAGTTGTCTGGGTAAGTTCTTGGTCACTGGCATGGCCTGATGGCTGCTGACACACTGTATTTGCAGTACCTGTTATCCCCCCAGTTCCTCCTCAAGAACTGCTTGTACAGATCTTTCCATTTGTGGAGTCTGCTCAGGCAGAGCTACAAAACCATGTTTCTAGGTCACCACTGTCAAGTGACATTGCTCTGAAGCAGTTCCTCACCATCCTCACTTGGTTCTGCACTGTCCTTCTTCAGGATGATGCCATCCTCTACTCCTAGTATCCTCAACTCCCTGTCTTTCAGTTTCATCCATTCAACATGCCCCAATTCCATGTGTTTGCCAGCCAGTCAGTCCAGCAGGTGGCAAGTGCAGAGGAGGCCTCCCATCTTGCCTTCCAGAACCTGCCACAGCACCTTGTCACAAGCCCACAAGGAATAGTCACCAGCCTGTTATTGAAGTAGCAAGCACAGTGAGCAGAGAATGAGACTCTTTAACTTGAACTGCAGAAGTACATTGCCACACAGAATGTGCTGCTTGGTGAACTTCAAGTCTCCCAACAGCCCAGAGGTCAAAGAGCCATAAGTGCCAGAAGGCCATCACCAGGTGTGTCCATTATTGTTGTTGCAATATTGGTAGCATGGTGGCAGCTCCTTTGACTAACTGGCTGCCTTGCAGCCCCCCCCTTACCACTGGCAGTGGTATCCCAACCATCACCAGGCCCTCCTGCACCACCAGAGCAGACCTCCACCATGACTGCAGCTGTGCAGCAGGGTCAAGCTCCTCTGTCCCAGGCCTTGGTGCCTGGCTCTGAGCCTCAGCCCTCTGATTCAGAGTCTATCCCATCAAATGATCCATGCTTGGAGATCTGGGGTGCTCTCACAAGATGCTATAGAAGGCAATGCCTTGATGCCCATCAGTGAAAGTGGAGAAGTGGTGACTGGCTGCCCCACTACTGATATCAACCAGTCTGCAGGATCACAGAGGTGTGGACAGAGCATGCTGAGAGCTTGGGAGGACATCTATCCACCTGAGAGCTTGCAGAGTGGTGGTATAAGGGCCTAATGGCTGATAAACAGGTAAATGGGCCAAAGGCCCAACATATATAGGAGACAGGGGCTAAAGGCCCATAAGCAGGAAGGTGCTATGCACCACATGATTACAATGATCATCAAGAGATGGTCATTAGTGTCACAGATCATATGATGAAGAAGGAAACCAAAGCACAATACCTCCTCCACATCAACAACAACCGAATCATTAATCAGATCATCTGCTGTGGCTCCTGCTTCATCCCTGCCACCACCATCGCCAAACTCACCACATCTATGGAATTAGCTATGGCTGCCAAGAAGGCCAAACCTAAGGCAACCCTTCCCCCTGAATATTCTGCCTTCTCCTCTGTCTTTTCTAAAGAAACAACTGACCATATCCCTCCCAGCTGACCCTATGATCATGAGATCAACTTAGACAACTCCTTCACTCTGAAGATTGGCAAACTCTACCCCCTCTCCCCAGATGAGAAAGTTCACATGTGATTGCTTATCACATGTGCCAAAGACTAAAGGTTTAGTTACTTAAATAGTGGACAGCCCACATAATATCTTTGTACTTTATGTATCATTGTGAATTGAACTTGGTTCACATCACTCATAATCTTAAGTATGACTAGTATTATACTAATGATGTTATATGTCTTATACTTTTTTGATGTGTGAGAACACAACTATTTATAATGATGAATTTCCTGAAGACTCACAGCTTTGCGAAAGCAGTGGCAGGAGAGCTGCCTGATGAAGGAGTAAATCCTTTGAGTCCCAATAAATGACCCCCCAAGGTCAAGAAACCCACTTTAGGACTGAAGGAAGGAGTTGCTACTCCATGGACTAAGATACAGGATGTGTTACGATTCGTTCCTTTTCGATTCATTTCTTTTCTCATTGACACGATAGACTGGCCTGACCCGGTACCTTTTACTTTCTTTAGAGTGCTCTAGAACATGCAATGTGTTCATCACACACCTTTCATTTCCACTTTTCTATTCTTGTTATCTATGCTTCCACTTCTCATGGAAGGTTCTATCTTCTTTTGCTTAGTAATAAACCTTCCATGACCTTCCATGGGTTTCCATTCTTCGCAGTACTTAAGCCATTGCTATACTTGATGTATTCTTAGCTTAGTCCTGCTCAATCTTACCTTGAATCTCCTTGAATCCTCGAACCCCTTTGTCGACTTCATCGTTGGATGAACTCTTTGAACCTTTTCGTCAACTTCATTGTTGGACAACTCCTTGGATCTCTTCGTCGACTTCATTGTCGAACAACCCCTTGACCTCTTGGCAAACATCCTTGTCCGAATACTTTGAACTCTTGGCCCACAGTTAGTTCTTTGAGCCTACGCTCGTTCCTACCTGGACCAAGTGTAACAAAAGGACTAAGCTCCTCTTTTCGAGCTACCATCATTGTAGTCTCTCACCATTTCCTCCCCTCAAACCCCAGGAGCCCTTGAAAGGGCACTACAATGCTCTTACCGAGTTCCCTCTGAATCCCCCCCCTCCACTGACGAGGAAGTCATCACCCCTACCCCAGACATCTCTCCTAGAGAACCAACACCACCCCTCCCCACTCCCACCATAACCAGACCTCTCCTCCTTCCCCCTCCCCAATCCTCCATTCCCATTCCCCCTTGTCAGTTCATCCCCTCACATCCACTTCCCCCTTCCTCCTCCCACAACCGCTCCACTCCACCATGACCTCAAAACCAATTGAACTTCGCATTGGTACCCCAGAGAACTTTGATGGTGACTACACCAAAGCTACCACCTGGTTGGACTCTGTCCAAACCTACCTCCTCATCAATAAAGAAGTCTATACCACAGATGCTAAGAAGATCACCTTCGCTCTCTCGTATATGACCAAAGGAGCTGCCCTTACCTGGGCTTCCTCCTTCTGAAAAGCTGCTCTCAGTGCAAGTAAAGGCTTCGGAACCTATGCAGACTTCATCACAAAGTTCAACATCACCTTCGAACACAGAGACACTGCCGCCCTCTCCATTACCTGGCTCTCTTCTACTAAGATGGAAGGAAAGCCCTCCCTCTCCGACCTTACCAAGTATATCTCCGAATTCCGAAACTATGTCCAGATCAGCGGGATCTCTGATCAGAATGTCCTCATTGGATACTTTTCCACTGGCATCTACGTCAAACTCATGCATTGCATCATTTCTATGGACACCATCCCCACCAAAATCGATGAATGGTATGCCAAGGCTACCCACTTCCTCACCCAATGGGGAAGAGCTGATGACATGGCGAAATGAGGCAAGACCACCTCCTCTTACCACTTGTTCTCCTCCTCCTCCTCCTGCCCTCAAAGAGACCCTGATGCCATGGACATTGACGCAATCAAAGTATCTAAGTTAACCCCAGAAGAATGAAACTGCTGTATCACCAAAGGACTCTGTTTCTGCTGCTGAAAACCTGGACATCTCTCAGGCAACTGTCCTCACTTCCCTCCTCAGCTGAAGAAAACCAGAGAAAAAAAGGTTAGAAAGGTCCAAGAAGTCCCAAGACTGATAGAAGTTGAGGATGATGATGAAGAAGAAACCATAGCAAGGATCTTCTTTGTCCCTTCCAACGAGGATTTTTAGAATGGAGACCTTCCCCAACGCAAGGCTCTCCCTCTTTTACGTGCGCTCCTGTACTTGTATTATCAATTACCAAGCAGTCTATGCAAATCCCTATTGAAATCGTTGAACCATCGCACCTAAAAGCCGTTGGAACTCATGCTCTCATTGACTCTGGAGCGCAAATCTCTTGTATCGATTGGGACTTTGTCCAAAAACATTGTCTCCCAAAGGAATGACTCCCCTCCCCCATCGCCGTCAAAAATGTCGACCAATCCTTGAATAAGAATGGTCTTATCCGTTTTTCCACTATGCTCTATGTCCACATCAGACAACTCACACACCGTGTCACATTCTACATCCTCAACTGTGGGAAAGAGAACATAATCCTTGGACTCCCGTGGCTTAGACAAGTCAACCCCACCATCAACTGGATCAAGCGAGAGCTATCCATTCCCCTCGACTCTGACCAATCCAAAGAGATATACTACAACCACACCAAACCATCTCCTACCCCTCAGACACCGACCCCTCACCCACCTCGACATATACAAGTTGACTCCATCTGGGATGGACATCTCTATGACTACATGAAAAAGGACACTGAAGCCCGATATCTCCAACAGGCTAACAACAACAGAATCATCAACTGGATCATGTGTTGCGGATCTCAGTTTATTCCCTCTGCCACCATTGCCAAACTCACCACGGCAACTGAACTAGCTATGGCCGCCGAAAAGGCCAAACCAAAGGCGACTCTTCCACCCGAATACTCCACCTTCTCCTCCATCTTCTCGAAAGAAGTGACAGACCACATTCCCCCTAGCTGACCCTACGACCACGAGATCAATCTCAACGACTCCTTCACCCCAAAAGTTGGCAAACTCTACCCCCTCTCTCCTGACGAAAAGGCCGCTATGGACGCATTCCTCGATGAGAACCTCAAAGCAGGGAAAATTCGCCCATCCAATTCCCCCCAAGCCTCCCCCTTCTTCTTCGTTAAAAAGAAGGACAGTGGCCTTCAACCCCGCCAAGACTATCGATACATCAATGAACATACCATCTGCAATGCCTACCCCCTTCCTCTCATATCCGACCTCGTTGATAAATTTAAAGGCGCCAAAACCTTTACCAAGTTCAATGTCCATTGGGGGTATAACAATGTTCACACCAAAGATGGTCATCAATGGAAAGCGGCATTCATCACCCACAAAGGACTGTTCGAACCGATAGTCATGTTCTTTGGTCTTTGCAATTCCCCTGCCACCTTCCAACAATTCATGAATGACTCCTTCCATGATATGATTGCAGAAGGATGGCTAGTCATCTACATGGACAACCTCCTCATCTCCTCCCCCAATGCCAAAACCCATGAGGAATGAACCAAATGAGTACTCCAACACATGACTGAGTTAGATCTTTACCTTAAACTCGAGAAATGCATGTTCACTACCAATGAGGTTGAATACCTGGGCATGATTGTACGCCCCAATGAGCTCGCCATGGACCCAGTGAAACTGGATGGCATTCGAGAATGGCCAACCCCTACCAAAGTCAAAGACGTCTGCTCCTTCTTAGGATTTGCCAACTTCTACTGACGATTCATCCCCAACTACTCCAACATCACACAACCCCTCCTTGATCTCACCAAGAAAAACCAACCCTGGGACTGGTCTCCTACCTGCCAACAATCTTTTGATGAACTCAAGAAGCTGTTCCTCAAACACCCAGTCCTCCACCTCCCAGATCCCAATCATCCCTTTGCCATCGCCACTGATGCTTCCAAATATGCATCTGGTGGAGTCCTCCTCCAAACCGATGCCAATGGAGATTGGCACCCATGTTCCTACCTCTTGCAGTCCTTCTCCCCTGTTGAACGAAACTATGACATCTATGATAGAGAACTCCTCACTGTCATTCGAGGACTTAAGACCTGGCGTCATTACCTCCAAGGATCCCCCTTTCCCATTGAAGTCTTCACCAACCATAAAAACCTTACTTATTTCAGACAACCTCAGAAACTCAACCGACAACAGGCTCGTTGGCTGCTTGACATCTCAGACTTTGACCTCCACCTGACCCATGTCCCCAGTTCCTCCCTCACCACACCAGATGCCCTCTCTTGCCGCCCTGATCTTCTCCCATCTACCGATGAAGATAACGACAATGTCACCCTCCTCCCTGACACCCTCTTCGTTAACCTCATTGATACCTCCCTCCAAACCAAACTGGCCACCTCCTCTGCCTCTGATCCCCTCATCCTTGATGCACTACGCACCACCACTGGCGATGTCCCTGCCTGATTCCACTCCCATCTTTCTGATTGGCAATATGACACTGGTGTCCTCACCTTCCAGGGATGTATCTATGTTCCTCCCGACCTTTGCCACTCCATTGTTGAATGACATCACAACCATGTCTCTGCTGGTCATCCTGGATATCTCAAAACTCATCAGCTTGTCGCAGCCGAGTTTTGGTGGCCCAGTCTTGCTCAGTTTGTGTGAAAATACATCGAAGGATGTGCCCCTTGCCAGTCCTCTAAGGCTAACACCCATCCTACCTCCCCCCCCCTTTCCCCCATCATTTCCTCTTCCACCATTCCCTTCCGACAGATCTCTTGTGACCTCATCACAGACCTCCCGATCTCCTCTGGCTTTGATAGTCTTTTGGTCGTGGTCGACCATGGGCTTACTAAGGGGGTGATTCTCTGTCCTACCAAGAAATCTGTCTCCACTGAAGGGATTGCCTCCCTCTTCTTTCACAAAGTCTACACCAGATTCGGCCTCTATGATAAAATAATCTCAGACCATGGACCCCAATTCACCTCCTCCTTCACAAAAGAACTTGGATGACTTCTCAGATACAACCTCTCCCTCTCCACCACATACCATCCTCAATCTGATGGAGAAACTGAGTGGGTAAACCAAGAAGTAGAAACCTACCTTCAAATCTTCTGCAGTAATTCCCCCTCCACATGGTCTGACCTCATCTCCCATGCTGAATTTGCACACAATCACCATCCTTACTCCATCACCAATAAGTCCCCATTCTTCCTGATGATGGGATTTGAACCCCACCCCCTCCCTACAATCATTACTGAGACCAACCTCCCTGCAGTCAAAGAATGACTCAAACTCCTCTCTGCAGCTAGGGATGAAGCCCTGGTGGCCCATGAGCTTGCCAGACAAGTCATGAAATCCCGTTTCCATGGGAAGTTTACCCCCTTCTGTAAAGGCAATAAAGTGTGGCTAGAAGCCCAAAATCTGAAATGCCTTATCTCCCATCTGAAGTTCACTCCCAAGCGAGAAGGCCCATTTACCATTACCCAGGTCCTCTCTTCCCTCACCTATAAACTCCATCTCCCACGCACATGGAAAATTCACCCAGTCTTCCATACGTCCCTGTTATCGCCCTATTGCAAAAACAATGTACACAGACCAAACTTCCCCTCCCCTCCACCTGACCTTATCAACGGAGAAGAAGAGTATGAAATGGAAAAGGTCATCTGACACTGTGGAACTCCGCACAACCGAAAATTCTTAGTCCAATGGAAGGGATATTCGGCCAAAGAAGACTCCTGGCTACCCGAATCGGAGTTTAACCATGCCAAGGAAATCCTATCCGAGTATAAAACCCTCCATCCCCACGTCTTTTCCCCTTCATCCTCCCCTTCATTGACTAAGCCCAAACATGTCCACTCCCGCTAGATCCCCCTCTCCCACCACTGCTACCACTGGCTGGACCACCCCCCTACTCTACCATATCCAAGGCCTTGATTCCGCTAATTACAACCCGGGCATTCCTAGACCTCCATCCCCCCCTCTATGCCTCCCTGCTCTCGACCCAAACCCTGTCATCTCCATTGAACTACCCCTCTATGCCCAATGTATCTGTCCAGACCCCTTTCCCATTACCAAACAATCCTTGCTTATGCTCCTCCTTGAAACCCCCCATCTCCTTACCCCCCTTCACGCCCACTTAGAACCTTTTTCGCCCCTTGATACCCTTTTTCTCCTTTTCCAAGAAATCCATAGTCTTTATCCTCTCGCCAACCAGATGTCTGATTACCCCATGGAACTTGTCGCCACCCTCCACAAAACCTACACCAAACTCACCAACCTTGTCCTTTCCGTCATGCACCAATTGGAAATGGACAAACTAGCTAAGGACGTTCTATGATATACCCGAGAACTCGACAAATGCCACCGCCTCCACCAGAACCCATCCCCTGAAGCCTCTGAGGAACCCCTCACTCTCAAGGAACTTGCTGTCATGGAACAAGCAAAAGTCAGCTGGGACGGACAACGTAATGTACCTCTCTCCCCCAATCATTACCGCTATAGCTGGGCATGCTTCCACTGCCACCAACTCTCTCACATCCGCATCAACTGCCCATACTATGTCTGTCCCCATTGTGCTCACCATCATCCTGGCCATCCCCAACATCGCTGTCCTCGACGTCCTCGTCCCCGTGTCCTTAACCCTGTCACCTCTTCCTCCTCATCCTCAGCTTCCTCTACTCGCTCTAGGCATTCTGGCATCGCAAATCCTTCTCAACCTCTTGCTGAACAACTCTCCAATCCTCCATCCTCTAGCTCTAGTTCAGCTCCTAGACAAGTTCCCCCTCTGTCTTATCGTCGTCGTCAAACCCCTCACCCTCACCAACGTCATTGTTGCCCTTCCCCAGACTTAGATCTCGCCGACCTAGACCTAAATGATAATGACCCAGGGTATGACAACTCCACTTACACCAACATGACTGGTTCCCCTGGTGGAGACAGATGTATGGATTTCTGATTTTTCTTTTGATTTTATTCTTCATTGTAGCTTTGAATGTACTCCAGAGGTAATGTTACAATTCGTTCCTTTTCAATTCATTTCTTTTCTCGTTGATACGATAGACTGGCCCAACCCGGTACCCTTTACTTTCTTTAGAGTGCTCTAGAACATGCAACGTGTTCATCGCACACCTTTCATTTCCACTTTTCTATTCTTGTTATCTATGCTTCCGCTTCTCATGGAAGGTTCTATCTTCTTTTGCTTAGTAATAAACCTTCCATGACCTTCCATGGGTTTCCATTCATCACAGTACTTAAGCCATCGCTATACTCGATGTATCCTTAGCTTAGTCCTGCTCAATCTTACCTTGAATCTCCTTGAATCCTCAAACCCCTTTGTCGACTTCATCGTTGGACGAACTCCTTGAACCTCTTTGTCGACTTCATCATTGGATGACTCCTTGAATCTCTTCATCGACTTCATTGACGGACAACCCCTTTGAATTCCTTCGTCGACTTCATCGTCGAACGACCCCTTGACCCCTTGGCAAACATCCTTGTCTGAATACTTTGAACTCTTGACCCACAGTTAGTTCTTTGAGCCTATGCTCATTCCTACCTGGACCAAGCATAACACATTCACTATACAATCACTACTAATGCCTACACTGTGTTACACTTGGCCTAGGTAGGAACAAGCATAGACCTAGTGGTAGTCACCTAGGTTGAGGACAGGGGCTGGGGATAATGTACTGACATAAGTCAGGGACTCTGGAGATGAAGGTCAAGGAGTTCCAGTGGACGAAGGTTTGTGGTTATGTCAAGTGATGTCAAGGATCTTCCAGAAGGATTGCAGAGGTTCTGGGTGGCTAGAGATTAAGGGTGATGATGGGGAGGCACTAAGGCCAACTTAGGGATGAACTCAGAGGAGGGTGAGGGATGTGAAGGTGAAAACCTAAGGTAGGAATTGCTTAGCATTACTGTACATGTTCAGCCAGTATTTATACTAAGTAGTGCTAGTCATACTGAGTCACTACGAGTCATTGGATAGCCACAGGGCTGCAGAAACTAAGTATAGAGCTATGCAGGTCTGTGTGAAGGTGCTACAATCAGAGGCTATGAATGATGATGAGAAATATAGAGAATAAATAGTGTGGGCTGCACAAGTGGAGATGTATAGGAAAGGAGTCAGAGATCTCTAAGTAAAAATAGATAGTAAGTGTAAATAGACATGGTAAAGTCTAGAATGTGAAGGGATGTCAATGTTACTGTGTCACATAGCAAGAGAATTGAAAGAAGACTGAGACAGATTATTATGTAACAAGGGAAGAAAAGATAGGGGGGTATCACTGATCATAACATTACCCCCTTTGTATGGCAAAGCCACTGGCTTTGCTTTAATCGAACGTGGTGTCCTCATTGGTGACAATATCTTCATCTCCCCAGGTATCCTGCCATCCATGATAGTAGTCAGTGTAGCCCCAGTTGTGGCCATGGAGGGAACCGCATTTTTCACAACCTCAGTGGTTGATGGTGGGGACATTGTTGGGGTCCATTCCCCAATTGTTGGTACACTGAGGGCATGGGCGATTGGGGCAAGAGCATTGTGAATGTCCTGGGGCACAACAGTGACAGTGGTCACATCAGTGTTGTTGGCAGTCAAGGGTACAGTGTCCTCATTGATGGCATTGGTTGCAGTGGGAGGGATTGGAGGGAGGGGGTGTGGGTATTTCATCCCAGTTGGTGGTTGCTCCTGTATCAGAGAGGATGGTGCCAGTGTTTGGATGAGGAGTGGGGTGCCAGGTGGAGGTGTTATGCCTCCATGAGCATGGCCACAGCTTGTAGGCTGGCAGGGGTGTGGTGGGGGAGGTAGTCTGAGGCGACTGGGGGTATGTTCTCTTGTTCCTTGATAGGGGAATGACAAAAAGGGGATATTGGGATGATAAAGTCCACTAGGGATGGGGGGATGTGAGGGGTGAATGAGGGCCGGCCATATAAGTAGGTGTAGCATTCCTTGGTTATGAGGTTGAGGGCGATGGGGGTGATTATTTTGGTGATGGTGCCATAGGGAAGGGCATGTTTGATGAAATGGCCGAGGCCTAAGTGGTATAGGTTGTCTAGTGCCTTTTCCCTTAGTTGTCCTACTATAGTCCAGAGCAGGACATCTGAGGATCAGTAGGTAATGGCAAGATTTCAGATGAGTGAGGCAGTTTCATCAAAGGTAGCAACAGTGGCTATGACTTCAGGGGACATTTGGTAGGCAGGATATTGCTCCAAAGTGGAGCAAGGGGCTTCCTGGGATAGGACATGGGTGAAAAGAATGTGGTGATTGGGACAATGGAGGCAGTGAACATGGACAGGGACTGAAGGGGGAAATGGGGGAATGGTAGGAAGACCAGGGGGAGAGGCAGGGGTAGGAGAGGTGGAGGTGGGCTGTTGGACAACAGGGCTGGTAGTGAGGTTGTCAAGGATGGTGTCAGGGATGCAGAGGGGGGTAGGATCAGGGAGACAGAGGGGGAACTAATGGGAGGGGGAGTAGGTGAGCCAGAGGAGACAGAGATGGGGGAGGTGGCAGACATAGTGACTATGGTTTGATGGTGCGAGTACGTTTAGAGAGTTTGGATGATGATGACAAGGTTTTGGAGATGAGGTTTTTGTAGTCCTGGAGGAGATCCTGTGTGTGTTTCAGATCTTTTTCTGGGAGCCATGAGTCATCTTCCAGTGGATAGCCTTTCCATCGCACAAGGTACTGCCTCTGGGAATGGTTGCCATGGTGTTTGATGATCTTTTCGATTTTGTATTCCTCTTCCCCTCTGATCAAATCTGGTGGAGGGGCTGGGAAGTTAGGGCCATGTATTTCATTCTCATGGTACCTTGAAAGCAGTGAGATGTGGAAGATGTTGTGAATTTTCCAGGTGAGGGGAAGCCATAGTTGATATGTAACCAGGGAAAGGACCTTGGTGATGGTGAAAGGCCCTTCTTGTTTTGCAGAGAACTTAGGGGCAATGACATTTTGCTTAAGGTTTTTGGTGTTTAACCAAACTTTGTCTCCTTTAGTGAACAGAATGAATTTCCCATGGTACCTGGATTTCATAAGCTGGTGTGCAAGATCATGCACAGCTAGGGCTTCATCACAGGTGGCCAAGAGTTCTTTGAGATATTGTTCTAATGCTGGTAACCATGACTTGGAGATAACTGTAGGGAGGGGGTGGGGTTCATAGCCCATCATGAGAAAGAATGGGGATCTTTGGGTGATGGAATGGGGGCAGTGGTTGTGTGTGAATTTAGCCATGGTGATATGTTCTGCCCAGATTGTTGGGTTGTTACTGCAAAAGATCTGTAGGTAGGTTTCTATTTCCTGATTAACTTGTTCCGTTTCTCCATCCATTTGTGGATGGTAGGCAGTGCTGAGAGAAAGGTTGTAACCAAGGAGTTTCCCTAGTTCTTTGGTGAAGGTTGAGGCAAATTGCAGTCTGCAATCTGAGATAATTTTGTCATAGAGGCCAAACCATTTCCAAACTTTGTTGAGGAAAAGTGTGGCAGTTCCCTTGGCTGTGGCAGTTTTCTTTGTTGGGCACAAAATTACCCCCTTCATAAGCCTGTGGTCGACCACAACCAATAATGAGTTGAAGCCATTGGAAAGGGGGAGATCAGTGATGAGTTCACAGGAGATTTGTTGGAAGGGGCATGAGGATTTGAAGGGGATAGGGAGTGGGGGAGGTGCAGAGGGGTGCATGTTGGCCTTCGCGTGTTGGCAGTGGATACAGCCTTTGATGTATTTGTGAATGAAGGTGGCCATACCAGGCCACCAAAACTTGGATGCCACCAGTTGGCGAGTTTTGAGGTACCTGGGATGGCTGGCTGTGGCATGGGAGTGGTGCCTGGCTATTATGGATCATCATAAGTCCAGATTGTTTGGAATGTAGACGTGTCCTTGATAGATGAGTATCCCTGCATCATATTTCCAGTTGGAGAGGTGGGAATGAAGCTGGGTGGGAACTTCGCCATCGAGGGCTTGGAGGAAATCTAGGACTAGGGGGTCATTGGTGGAGGAGGAGTGGAGTTTGTCGGTTAGGGCAGTGTTGATCATGTTAACGAATAGGGAAGGGGGAAGAAGTGTGATGTCATGATTGTCCTGTTTGTCATCAGGGATGAGGTCAGGATGACAGGATAAGGCATCAGGTCCAGCTAAGTCTCTTCTGGCCATATGGATTAAACAGAGATCAAAGTCAGCAAGATCAAGGAGCCATCTTGCTTGTCTATGATTTAGGTTTTGTGGTTGTTTGAAGTAGGTCAAATTCTTGTGGTTGGTAAAGACTTGGATGGGGGTGGGGTGGCCTCAGAGGTAGTGTTTCCACATTTTAAGGGCTCAAATGATGGCTAAGAGTTCCCAATCATAGATGTCATAGTTTCATTCAGTGGGTGAGAAGGATTGGGAGAGGTAGGAGCAGGGTTTCTAATCCCCATTTTTGTCAGTCTGAAGGAGAATTCCTCCAGAGGCATATTTGGAGGTGTCGGTGGCTATTGCAAATGGTTTACTAAGATCAGGGAAGCGGAGGATGGGTTGTTCCAGGAATTTGTTCTTGAGTTTTTGGAATGCATTGTTACAGTCTGGGGACCAGTCCCAGGTACAATTTTTCTGAGTGAGGTTGAGGAGGGGATGTGCAAGGTTTGAATAGTTTGGGATGAATTGTCTGTAGAAGTTCATGAATCCTAAGAAGGAGTGGACATCTTTTACTTTGGCTGGGATGGGCCATTTCTGGATGTTGTCCAATTTGACAGGATCCATTGCAAGGGTTCCTGGTTTGACTATCATTCCTAAATATTTGACTTCCAGGGTGGTGAATTTGCATTTTTCTAGTTTGAGATGGAGGTTGAGTTCCTTCATTCATTTGAGGACTCGTTTGGTGTATTCTTTGTGGGATTTTTGGTCAGAAGAGAAGATGAGGAGATCATCCATATAGATGATTAACCATCCTTCAGCAATCATGTCCCAAAAGGAGTCATTCATAAACTGTTGGAAAGTAGGAGGGGAATTTGATTGGCCAAAGAACATCACTGTTGGTTCAAAAAGTCCTCTGTGTGTAATGAAAGCTGCCTTCCATTGGTGTCCGTCTTTAATTCAGACGTTATTGTACCCCCATTGGACATCAAATTTGGTAAAGATTTTGGCATCCTTGAGCTTGTTGATGAGGTCAGAGATTAGGGGAAGGGGATATGCATCTTTAATAGTATGGTTGTTGAGATATTGGTAATCTTGGCAGGGGTGTATTCCTCCATCCTTCTTCTTTACAAAGAAAAAGAGGGAGGCTTGTGGGGAGTTGGATGGACATATTTTGCCAGATTTAAGATTTTTGTCAATGAAATTATCTGTGGCCTTTTGCTCTTCAGGGGTAAGGGGATAGATCTTGGAGACTTTGGGTATGAAAGTTTCATCCAGATTTATTTCGTGATTGTAGGATTGAGATGGGGGAAGGCAATGGGCTGTGTTTTCAGAGAATACCTCTTCAAATTCTTTATACTCCAGGGGAAGGGTAACAGTATTTTTGGTGTCCTTTGCTTCGATGGCTAATTTTGTAGCTGTAGTGAAAGCTTGGATGTAACTTTCCCCAAAGGGATGTTGGAATCCAAATTGAGTGGCTCAGTGGGTAATTCAATTCATTATAGCTCATTTGCAGAAGTCTCCTGGTCCTTCCTGGTCCAGGTATCTGCAAAGTAGGCTCTCTTTTCAATCTAGATTGAGCAGAGTGTGATTCATGGGTTGGAGAGTAGTTTTTGGAACATAGAGTTCCTTGGTCTGGTCTTGTTCTTCTGGGATTGTTATGGTTCCCTTGATCCAGTCAATTATGGGGTTGGTTTCTTTCAACCAGGGGTGTCCTAGGATAATGTTTTCCCTTCCACAATGCATTATGTGGAAGCAGATTCTCTGGGTAATGTTATCAAGGCGTATCAGGATGAAAGTGGTGAATTTGATATCGCTGTTCTGGTTTTGAGTTTGATCGACATTCCTAACAGGGATGGGGGAAGGAAGTCTTTCTAGAGGGAGTTTCCATCTCTTGGCGAAGTGCCAATCAATGCAGGAGATAGTCGCACCAGAGTCTACCAGTGCTCAGGTTCCAACGTCTTGAGATGCACTTAGGATTGAAATGGGAAGATAAATAGCATTTTGATCACTTTTGGACATAAGTACAGGAGTGCATCTAGTTGGGAAGGGGGCCTGCATTGGGTTGGACCTCCTCTCTAAAAACCCGAGACACGGTTGACTTCCATGTTGTTGTTGTTGCATTCTTTGATTTCTTCTATGGTGGTGGTGGTGGTAGTCTGACAAATGTTTCTGGAAGTGGGACGCCCAGGGAATTTGGTACATTTGGTTGCATTATGTCCAGGTTGATGACATCAGAAGCATAACCTTTTTTCGAAACATTGTTTACGTTCTTCTGGGGTTAATCTCCCAATTCAAATTGCATCTATGTCCATTGCATTAGGGTCACATGTGGGTCGAGCATGGGAGTGTGATTGGAAGGAACAGTATGGAGTGTGAGAGGGGTTTCTGCTGGATTGTGTGATGTCATCAGCTTTCTGGAACTGGCTAAGGAAGTGTATGGCCTTGTTGTACCAATCATCAATCTTGGTTGGTACCATGTCCATTGACATGATGCATTTCATGAGGTTTACCATAACCCCAGCAGTGAAATACCTGATTAGGACATTTTCATTGGTTACTTCAGAGATCTGTATGTGATTTCTGAATTCAGTGATGTATCTGGTTAGATTGGCCATAGAGTTCCCTTTCATTTGTAATGAATTGAGGGCAGTGATGGATACAGCCTTGCTATTGTGGTGGTAGAAGGTTCCTTGGTAGGCTTCTTTGAATTCATCCCAGGTGATGGTTTCTTCATTTGCTAGGATTTTAATATGGTAGGTTGCTGCCCATGTGGCAGCAGATCCCTTGGTCATATATGAGAGAGCATATGCCACTTTCTTGGTGTCATTGTTGTATACTTCTTCATTGACCAAGAAGTAGAATATGACAGAGGTGAACCAAGCTTTGGCTGTGGTATAGCTTCCATCGAAGTGATCAGGGGGGGCAATGCGAAGTTCTACAGGTTTATGCAGGGGTGGTGCTATTTTGCTCATGTTGACTGATAGAACTGGGGATGGTGGTTCTGTGGGAAGAAACAGGGGTAGAATCTGTGGGTGAGGGACTGGTGTGGGGACAACAGTGGATGGAACAGTTCCTCCAGTGAAGTGGAGGTGTCAAGTGATGGTTAGTGGGGATGGTGGTGTGGGTACCCTATTTAAGGATAGCTGCACAGAGAGTTCATGCAAGAGGTGGGTGTTTAATGAGTTTTTGTGGGTGGGGATTTCAATGTCTTCATCCTCTATGTCTGTAGGGACTGGGGTGGGGTGATGTGATGAATCAGAGTCTGAGGGGTAGGGTTCTTGGACATGTTTTCTTGGTAGAAGCATGAGTCTAGGGTATGGAGGTTGCCTAAAGGCCTGGGGTTTCTGGGGTGCTGGTGTTAAATGGTGGGATCTACTAGATAGTAGTCCTATCAAAGAGGAAGCAATTCCTCTTGTTACACTTGGCCTGGGTAGGAACAAGTGTAGACCTAGCAGTAGTTGCCTAGGTCAAGGACAGCGGCTGGGGATAACATACTGACATAAGTCAGGGACTCTGGAGATGAAGGTCAAGGAGTTCCGGTGGACAAAGGTTTGTGGTTATGTCAGGTGATGTCAAGGATCTTCTAGAAGGATCACAGAGGTTCTGGGTGGCTAGGGATTAAGGGTGATGATGGGGAGGCACTAAGGCCAACTTAGGGATGAACTCAGAGGAGGATGAGGGATGTGAAGACAAAAACCTAAGGTAGGAATTGCTTAGCATTACTGTACATGTTTGGCCAGTATTTATACTAAGCAGTGCTAGTCATACTGAGTCACTACGAGTCACTGGATAGCCATAGGGCTGCAGAAACTAAGTATAGAGCTATGCAGGTCTATGTGAAGGTGCTATGATCAGAGGCTATGAATGATGATGAGAAATATAGAGAATAAATAGCACAGGCTGCACAAGTGGAGACGCATAGGAAAGGAGTCAGAGATCTCTAAGTAAAAATAGATAGTAAGTGTAAATAGACACAGTAAAGTCTAGAACATGAAGGGATGTCAATGTTACTGTGTTGCATAGCAAGAGAATTGAAAGAAGACTGAGACAGATTATTATGTAACAAGGGAAGAAAAGATAGGGCAGTATCACTGATCATAACACACTGTACACAATAGCATGGGACAGCCATCCCACCACTAGTTTATACATATGTACATACACTGGTTTCATCCCTTGTCCTCCTCCCTTAGCCTTGAGAGCAGCACATGTACACCAATCTGGTTTGTTTGCACTGCACAGGTCAATAATGTGCTGCCTTGGCAAGGAGCCTCCCTTGCCATACTTGTGCAAGAGCACAACTGCTTGCTTTACCTCCAACATCCATGTCACACCAACACCCAGTGCTTGCTGGACCTCACTCTTCTGGATCCACTTTGGGCACTTTTGCCTGCAGCCAAGGTCTGAAGCAACCTGCCCTGGGGACACTGTCTGGCTGTAATGCTCCAAGAATGAGACAGCAAACCACCATGAAGCCACAATGTTGGGGTTTGTCTGCATGTGGTGCTGGCCCTGCTTGAATGCAGCCTTCCTGTGCTTCAACCCCCCCCCCTCAACCACTGCATGACCAGGAGGACTGACATGTGTCCAGGCTCACTTGTCACAGCCACAGATGGAGGTGGCTGTGCTGTGGGCACATGGACCACTGATCCAGATAATAAGGCCATTGGCAGGCCTAAGATGACAGTGAGCTTGAGTGTGTTCTCAGTGAGGATACACACAGTCAGCATCTTAGTGTAGGCCATCATGATATTCACATAGTTGGTGGCAGTCTTTAGACAGTGGCTGTACTTGGAGTACACTGGGTCAGGGTATGAGATCTCCTCCATGGCTGAATCTGGTGTGAGCATTGTGGCATGGACCAGCTTAAATGACATGAGCACAACCAACCTGTGATCTGAGGGACCTGAGCAGCAAGCTTGTCAACCAGCTGCTGTGTGTCCACCTGCCACTTGTGTGCAAGGGCATTGACCTATCTGACATGCATGGTGTCCACTGTGTACACCTTTCACAGGGGTGCCTCTTCAGGGTCAGGAGAGATGAACATCACATAGACATCCACCTTGACCTGTTTGCAGGCATGGTCATCATGGTTGTCATCCCCAGATGTACTGGTGCATGGGTCATCCTCTGGCTGGACACCTGGGCTTGCTTGCCCACTGCCCACTGAGCTGCTGATGGGTCCAGCTTCCTTGCCACCTGATACTCATGTCCCCACATCAGGCTGTGGTCCAGGCTGGCTGCCAGGATGAGAGGAAGGAGAGAGGGGTCAAATGACCTCCTGTTACACTTGCCCCAGGTAGGAACAAGTGTAGACCTAATGATAATTGCCTAGATCAAGGACAGGGGTTGTGGATAACATACTGACGTAAGTCAGGGACTCTAGAGATGAAGGTCAAGGGTTCCAGTGGACAAAGGCATGTTCTTACATCAGATGACATCAAGGATCTCCCAGAAGGATTGCAGAGGTTCTGGGTAGCTAGAGACTAAGGATGACAATGAGGAGGCACTAAGGCCAACTTAGGGATAAACTTAGAGGAGGACTGGGGATGTGAAGGTGAAAACCTAAGGTAGGAATTGCTTAGTGTTACTGTACATGTACAGCCAGTATTTATACTAAGTAGTGCCAGTCATACTGAGTCACTATGAGTTGATGAATAGCCATAGGGCTGTGTAAACTAAGTATAGAGCTATGCTAGTCTGTGCAAAGGAGCTGTGATCAGAGGCTATGAGTGATGATGGGAAAATAAAGAGAATAAATAGTGCAGGCTGTGCAAGTGGGAACACATAGGAAATCTAGCTGGGATCTCTAAGTAAAAATAGATAGTAAGCATAAATAGACATGGTAAAGTCTAGAACATGAAGGGATGTCAATGTTACCGTGTTGCATAGCGAAAGAATCAAAAGAAGATTGAGACAAGTTATTATGTAACAAGGGAAGAAAAAATAGGGGTGTATTACCAATCATAACATTACCCTTTTTGTATGGTAAAGCCCCTGGATTTACTTTAATCAAGGGTGATGTCTTCATTGGTGATGATGTCTTTATCTCCCCACATATCCTGCCATCTGTGATAGTAATCAGTGCAGCCCTAGTTGTGACTGTGGAGAGAACTGCATTTCTCACAGCCTTGGTGGTTGATGATGGGGATGTTGTTGGGGTCAGTCCCCCAGTTGTTGGTGCAAAGAGGGCAGGGGTGATTGGGGCAAGAATGATGCATATGTCCTAGGGCTCAGCGGCAGCAGTGGTCACAGTGGTGTTGCCTACAGTCAAGGGTGCAATGTCCACAATGGCGGCATCTGTTGCAATGGGAGGGGTTGGTAGGAGGGGGTGCAGGAATTTCGTCCCAATTGGTGGTAGTGCCGGTGTCTAAAAGGATGGTGCCAGGGTTTGGGTGTGGGGTGGGGAGGCAAGTGGATATATTGCACCTGGATAAGTCCATGAGTGCAGCCATGGCTCATAGGCTGGTGGGGGTGTAGTGGAGATGGAAGTTGGCGGCAACAGGGGGTGTGTTCTCCTGAGTTTTGACAGAATGGTGATGAAAAGGATGAATGGGGATGAGGAAATCTGTTAAGGATGAGGGGATTTGAGGAGTGAATGCTGGTCATCCATATAAGTAAGTGTGACATTCCTCCATGATAAAGTTGAGGGCAATGGTGGTGATGACCTCAGCAATGGTGCTGTAGGGCAGGGTGTGCTCAATGAAGTGGCTGAAGCCTAAGTGATAAAGGTTGTCTAATGCTTTTTCCCTTAATTGACCTACTATGGTCCAGAGCAGGGCATTGGAGGATCAGTAGGTGATTGAGAGGTTTTGGATAAGGGATGTGGTTTCATCAAAAGTAGCAACAGTGGCAATGACTTCTGGGGACAGTTGATAAGCTGGGTGTTGTTCCAAGGCAGAGTGAGGAGCTTCCTGGGAGAGAACGTGGGTGAAGAGGATGTGATGGTTGGGATGGTGGAGGTGGTGTACATGGACAGGGATGGAGGGAGGGAATGGTGGAGAGGTGGGAAGTCCAGGAGGTGAGGCAGGAGTGGAAGAGGCAGGGGTAGGTGGTTGTATGACTGGGCTGGTGGTAAGGTCATCTAGGATGGTGTCAGGGATATGGAGGGCAATTTGGAGAATTTGCTCCTTGATAGTGGTAGAGGCGGAAGGGGGTAAGATAGGAGAAGTAGAGGGAGAACTAACAGGGGGAGGAGTGGGGGAGGTGGAGGAGATGGAGATGGGGGATGTGGCAAATATTGGAGGGCTATGGTTTGGATGCTGGGGTGCAAGTGCATTTGGATGTTTTTCATGATAAGGACAAGACTTTGGAGACAAGGTTTTTATAGTTTCAGAGGAGATCCTGTGTGTGTTTCAATTCTTTTTCAGGGAGCCACAAGTCATCCTCTGGTGGATAGCCTTTCCATCACACTAGATACTACCTCTGGGAACAGTTACCATGGTGCTTGATAATTTGTTCTATTTCATATTCCTCTTCTCCTCCGATCAGATCTGGTGGAGGGGTTGGGAAGTTGGGGCCATGTATTTCATTTTCATGGTAATGGGAAAGCAGTGAGGTGTGGAAGACATTATGAATTTTCCAGGTCTGTGGGAGTCATAGCTGGTAAGTGATTAGGGAGAGAACTTTGGTGATGGTGAAAGGTCCTTCTCATTTGGCTGAGAATTTAGGGGTGGTGAGGTTCCATTTAAGGTTCTTGGCATTTAGCCAAACCTTATCTCCTTTGATGAATGGAGTAAACTTCCCGTGGTACCTGGATTTCATAAGCTGTCATGCAAGATCATGTGCAGCCAGGGCTTTGTTGTGGGCAGCCAAGAGTTCCTTGAGGCATAGTTCTAGTGCTGGTAACTGTGATTCAGAGATAACTGTAGGGAGGGGGCAGGGTTCATAGCCTATCATGAGAAAGAATGGGGATTTTTGGGTGATGGAATGGGGGCGGTGGTTGTGTGTGAATTCCACCATGGTGATATGTTCAGCCCAGATTGTTGGGTTGTTACCACAGAAGATCCACAGGTATGTTTCCACTTCTTGGTTGACTTGTTCCATTTCTCCATCAGTTTGTGGATGGTAGGTGGTGCTGAGAGAGAGATCATAACCAAGGAGTTTTCCCAGTTCTTTGGTGAAGGCTGAAGCAAATTGTGGTCCATGGTCTGAGATAATTTTGTCATAAAGGCCAAACTGTTTCCAGACTTTATTGAGAAATAGTTTGGCAATCCCTGTTACACTTCATTTCATTTCTTGCTTGAGTCAATAGACCAGCCCAACCGGT
>JBBPLE010000189.1:1462-55227 GCA_038089675.1 Boletales sp. KT-2023b
CACCGATCAAACAAAACCAAGCAGTGAACGCGCCCAACCGCCCGCCGATCAACAAAAATACATGTGCACTGTGTAGTGCTGTACAAGCCCTGTGCAGTTCCTGTGTAGCACCACACGGCTCGTATGTGTCTTACCGATCAGCGAGTGACTGGATATCAATATATTATTCCTCGCTGTCTGCTGCCACCTCAGGATGCATTGTACGGCGTGATGCGACCTCGTACCAAGCAGGCGTTGGAACTCACCGCGGCTGTTCTTGGCCAAACCATCATCCTTGCCGCCACGTGGGGTTTCCTTGCCATGATTCGCGTCAACGATCCTCTCACGCTCAGCAGCCACCTTGCTGGCCTTTTGGAAACACACCAGACCGAGCTCCGTTGGTCTGTCACGGTGATATCCACCGTGATGTCGATCGCGAGCAGCAAGTATGGTTTCGTCAGGTCTTCCGAGCGACGCGCCTCACCTCACGATCGTCTCAGGTTTCTGGCCACCGCCTTCAAGGAAGCATTACGTCATCGTGTACACAGACCTATCTCGTTGGCGCGTCTCAGTGGCGGGATCGCCTTGGCCAGGGGCTCCTTCTACTTTAACCTGGGCTTTCGCCACTGGGAGCAGATTCTGGTGACCTTGGCGATATTCGTGTCGACGAGCGCGCTGGTGCCGAGGTAAACACGTTTACGAAGCTTCAGGAGATAGTACGTATGACCTCACGACGCCATCACAGCTGGTCCACACTGCTCACGCCGAGCATCTTTACTTGGCATTTTAATGCGTACGGATCGGAACTTGACATAGGTAGCTACTGGCTCGATGCCGCGCTTCAAGAACAATCTGGAGGTGACGTGAAATGGCCCAACAGCCCGGAAACACCGTGATAATCGCTCACGCCCCGTTTAGGTGATGCTATCTCCTCAGCTCTGTATGGGTTTGGGAGCGTGTTGGGCGGTGTGACCGCCGCGCAGTACGCTTCTGGTACGGCGGGCATATTCGATTTCAATGGTGCCAGATACAACGTCTCCACGGGTGCGTGTAGATCTAATGTTTCTAACTCGTCGGTGGTACTATGCCTTGCGAACAGGTGGTATACTCCCCGTGATATCATCGTATAACAACGGTTCATTCCGGCCAGTCGCCAATGACAATCCCAACCTGTCGTTCGCTGGTGGTCCGGTTCCGACGAACGTTTCTGTAGACTTGCCTTCGAACCGCACATTGCATGCGCTGAACAACAGTCTTACATTGACGCAGCAAGGCCTAACTGCAGATGTGACGTGTATTCAGGGCGAACGCAATCCTTCCACCGTTGCCGTGTCGCAAACCGTGCTGTTTCCGGGCGGAAGCACGCTCCCGCTGTCGGTGTGGAACATCACGCTCGGATGCAGTGAAGGTGAAGATGCTGTTCGTCGAGCGCGATCTCAGAGAGTATAGATGACACTTTGTCGGACACCAGGAATTCCGGCTCAGCAACAGTACGTGACAATGCCCGACTCTACCGTAGGGTTCGCTACGCCCGGATTGGTTGCGTCTCTTGTTTGTCCTATGCCGGCGGCTCAAACTTTGGATTTATCTTGGCAGCATTTTAGTGAGTTCATGTTTTTGCCTTGGGCGACACCCTGACGGACGCTCACGCCGTTGTGCTAGCCGTGACCACGTACGGCTATGGGAAGTACGGTTTCCTTTCGTCAGCGGTTTGCACGATAACTCCCCTCGTCACGACGTCCCTCGTGGAGTACTCGAGTGGTATTTTCAACGTGACCGTCCTCACATCACGACCACTCGGGTCCAACAGCTACCTGGCGCTCGTGTTGGCTGATATGATCGCCCTTTATTCATGGACGACGCAAGGTCTGACCTCGAATATTCTCGGGGATGCGCTTTATTCCATCAACGTTGCCACTGCAAGCAGTGGTACGACTGCTACCGAAGAAAATCTTATCCATGAATTGGTGAGCACCGCTCCCGTCCGCCCCGGTCGAGCCAGAGTACACACGTCATTCCAGGAGCTATATTGGCGCGGCGTCATCGAACTCACCGGGACGGTACGTTCTCGTCACCCAACCGACGTCGATCGGCATCGTGACTAGCCCTCGTCACACACACATAGTTCATCCGATCTGGATTTTCATTGAACTCGAGCGCGATCAAGGCACAGGCGAACGTCACCGGATGCGAGACGATCACGGCCATGGGGTGGGCGTTCCGCGCAGACCTGCCCGGGTTTACGGCCCTGCCCATCACGGTCGTGTCGCTGCTCACGTATGCCGTCGCGTGCTACACGCTTTGGGTCGTCTTGACGGGACGGGGTGACACGTCGTCCACGGCGTTCGACCCCTCGAATCCGATCCACATGATGATGGTGTCTTCGACGAGGATGGAGGGCACGGGGGATAATCTCGGGGATCGCTTGGCTGGTTTTGACGATGGGGACTTGGGGACGGTCGAGAATGAAGGGATGAGGGTGGTGGTGCCGGACGCGACGATACAGAAGCGGGTGAGGGTGAACGTGAAGGAGAAGAAAGGGAAGAAGGAGAGGGAGGAGAGGGAAGGAAAGGAAAGGAAGTTTGCTATCAGTACATACGATTTGCAGTGGAAGAAAAGGATAAATGGGAGGGGTCGGCGCAAGGAGAGAATGAAGTTAGCACGATGACGGAGTTACCGAGTGTGTGATTGACGAACGGTTTTTCCAGCGTTTTCATATTTTGTTCCCACTGTGCTTGAGGAACGCATACGTTCACCACTCACAGCGACGACGAACGTTGCATTTGTGTTTGTTGCGAAGTATATTATTCGTGTTCATTAGACGACATGGTACATATGATCCATAAACGAACGACGAGAAAGGACGAAAGAAAAATAAGTTAGTAATAATGGTCCCCGAACGGATCAATAAATTAGGGTATGCGCGTTGACTGTCGACACCTCAGTCCTCGGAGCAGACAAACACCGAGGAGGGGGGTAAGGACAACCCACGACGCTCTGCGTTGCCCGAACGCGTTCCACGTCCCTGCCCACGCGCATGCACGTGCACATGGAGCGCCTCCGACAGCGGCCGGGCCCGAAGCCCTGTCATCGCGTGCACGTGCGCATGCGCAAGCGATGCCCATGTGGAACACGCTGGGCTCGACAGGGTCCGGCGGCGCGGCGCGTCAGTGCCGCTCGAGGGAACGCTCAGCCCGAGCATGTCGTACACGTCGCGCTGCGCGGCGGCGAGCGCGAGCGCCTCGGTCGTGTTGGAGTAGTTGCTCCAGGTCGAGACGAGGGACTTGCCTGGGGAAGTGCGTAAGTGAGTGAGCGAGGGGAGAGGCGGGGAGGGGGACGGGGACGTGCCGGTGGAGGAAGCGTAGCCCTCGGGCGAGTTGACCGTCACGCGGGGGACGGGCGGGATGGGGTCGTCGAGCGTGAGGGAAGAGGGGCGGGTGCGTGCAGCGTCGCTGGTGTGTCGGTGTCGGCTGCGCGAGCGGAGGCCCGCGCGCGACAGGCGCCTGCATGAGTTGCGCACGGCCGAGATGCGTATCGATTGGCTGGCGGTGGTCGGCGCCGCGGGGGCCGGTGCGGGGGGCAAGGCAGAGGCAGAGGCAGTGGCAGTGGACGCACCGCTACTGGTATCCCCGCTCGCAGCCACCTCCGACACGCGGTTGTTGAGTGTGTCATAGTCCCGCGCAATGTCCTCGGCGTGTTTCCACGCCTCATCCCGCTCCGTCGTGAGTGTGTCCATGTGCATCTGCAGACGCTCCTTCTCCGCCATCTGCCGGACAAAGACGCCGTTGATCTTGCGCACTGCCAACGCGAGCGCGCTCGCGTTGTGCACCTCCCGTAGGCTCTTGAGCTGCGACATTTGGAGCACGATGTCGTGCATTCGGTCCGTAACGTGGTCGAGCGCGACCAACACCTCAGCGAGTGTTTCCATCGTCTGCGACGCGTCGCCCGTCTCGGCGCCTTCGATCTGGCGCGCGAGCGTGCCCATCAGCGTCCATCGTTTGCGCCAGAGGGCCTTGTACTGCGCCTTGACGTCTGTGTGCTGCAGCTCGAGACGGTGCACCTCGTCCGCGACCTCGCCCTCGAGCACTTCTAGCCGGAGCAGCCGGATCGACGACCCCTCCGAGGACTGCTGGATTGCGCGCGAGACGATTTCTTGGAGTTGTTCTGACGTGAACGTCCACTGGGCCGCCTCCAACGTCAGTCCACGCCACTTGGGCGGCGGCATCTGGAACTTGGGCGGTGGCGTGGATGCGGCGGCTTGGAGCTTGACCCACAGGAAGCCGAGGTCGTTGTCACCGACAGAGTACATGGAACCCTTTTGGCCTTGGGGATCGAGAGCGCCGAGAATTTGACTGGGCCCGGTTGGCTTGCGCGGACCGAGGGGAACAGCCGGACGTGACCGCCCGCGACCCCGTACGGAACCGGACGCGTTAGAGGAGGAGGATGCCTGCCTGCTACGCTGATAGGATGCATTGGTGTCGGAAGAGAAGGCCGACGAAAAGGCGGGTGGGGACACATTATCAGGGTGGTGTGCCGTCCTCTCCGATACGACAGTATGGTAGGGTGGCGGCGGAAAGAAGGACGGGGAGACGGACTCGTCTGATACGGCGGAAGAGCCAGCTGGCCCCGGAGAGAGAGACGACGAAAGTGGTCCCTCCGATGGCGCCAGTGGTGACGGGGAGGGCAGAAATGACTCGCCAAACGAGGTCACGGCAACCAACGGAGCCTTGGCTACTTTGGGTTGGCTGTTGGCTGCCACCGTCGGAGCAACAAGCGAATGTGGTGTCGCAGAAGACGAGACCGCCGTTTTATGATCACCCAGCGCAAGAGGGTGCGAAGCAGACTTGTCGGTAGACTGGGGAAAGGCGACTGTGACCGGTGATTCCTCGGGTCGATTTGCAGAGGCTGATGTTGGCACATTACCATCATCACCTACCACCAATGATGGCAAGGACGCAAGCGAGCGCCGTGCGAGCGCCCGCAGAGCCTCCTCCTCTGGTACACAGGAGCTGGAAGTGGAGATATGGGCGAGTGGATGAGGACGGAGAATGACCCGCGGGTTCGCAGGCATCTCTGGTTCCACCGTCTTTCTCGTATCTGTCTCGTCTTCGACATCATATTCGTTGCTCGTCTGCACGGGAGGGGCCGGGTTCGTCTTGAGTTGCTTCGGTAGTGGTAGATCTTTTTGTCCAGATAACGACGACCTGGCTTTGCGTGACACGCCACCTTTGTCATCCTTGTTATCCACCTGCCGGATCGCAGCCCTGCAGCCCAGCTTTTTCTGTCCAAGTCCGACCCCGGGAGATTTCGGAGTTAGAGGCCGTGCGCGGAGCACCTGTGTGTCGGATCTTGAAAGGAGAGTATACGTTGGCGAGAAGAGGGGCGAGAAACCCATGGGCGTCTCTGGAAACGTCTGGTACCCTGCCGATTCACTCGACTCCATATTCGACGAAGAATTTGAGCCGGGACTGAGAGTCAGATCACAGTGGAGCAGCTCGCCGTAGTCTGATACTGTGGCCGAAGGCATACTGTGAACTTGTTGCGATGCAATGGCGGGGTTCAAATGATCCTTGGCTATGATGCCATTGTCAGATTGGTACAGAGTAAGACAAAAAAAAAAGACCATACAGCCATCCCGAATGAGATCTGATCCCCCAATTCGGCGTTTCCGTTTTGTATCATTGCGATGACGTATAGGCGAAGTGAAAGAAGCGCTCGAGTCTGAACCCGGCGATGCAATCACTACCAGGGGTTCGGGGGACATAAAGTCGAACTCGTCCAAGCTGTGGTCATCGGAGAGGACGAGCGAGCCTTCTTGTGACGACTGTCGAATGATGCCCTGCGTATTTTCAGGTGGTGGTACCTCGACTGCAGTCATCGGCACATCAAAACCAGCGTCCTTGATGAGTCGCGGGCGTGCCTGAACGGTACTGGTCTTCTCTTTCGGCGCTGTGTCGGAAGCAGCGGAAAGCGCGATTGAAGCAGATGCCGTCCCTGAGGATGCTTCGCCTGTGCGAGAAAATCCCCGTGTGATGTCAGAGCTCAGTACTATCTCGGGTGACGTGTAGGTATCCGACATGGGATATTCCGACTCTGTACTCGCCCCAGACTTGATAGCAGAGGTATAGTTTGAGGTCGATGGCAACGGGGGCACTGGAGGGATGGGTGACGCGATGACAGAGCCAGATCGATGAACAGATTCGCGACGAGGGAGAGTTGCGGAATCTTGTCGTGCAACACTCCGGTGTCGCGAATTGCCCCGTTCGCTCGAGAGTACAAACGAAGAGGCGATTAAAGCACGTGCAAGCGTGGTCCCAGAGATGGCAGAGAGATCGTCCGATGGGGAAGGAGAGGGGGGTGGAATCAAGGGAAGACCATTGACGTGGGGCTGGGATGCACCAGGGACAGGAAGTGGGGTTGTAACATCCGACTGTCCTATCTGGATGTTGGGAACGCGACGTTCGACATCCGGAATCAAAATAGGTGCAGGTATCGTCCTTTTACGAATGGCACGCTTCGGAAAGAAGATCAATTCGAATACCTCAGACTCGTAGCAAGGGTGCGACACTTACGGGAGGTGGTTCCTCTGACTGCTTAGGGGGCGACGCTGCGGGCGGGTCTGCGCGAGACACCTCCCTTGAGTTCTTACGAGACACCTTGGCACTCTGGCCGGAAGGAAGAGAGAACTCTGGAGAACAACTCCTGCTCCGGAGTAGCTCGGGTGGAAACCAGTCTTCGTGGGAACCAGAGAGGTTCAGTTTCACAAAAAACGGGCTTTGAGCAGTCGACGTGTACGAGTCGTCGTTGATGTTGAACACCATTGGTGACACAATGGATGAAGACAACGAAGACGACTTCTGGTGAGGCTTGTCTCCCTTGCTTCCCTTGTGTTTAGCATTCCGTCGAATGAAGTTGGACAGCATCTCGTCGTGAACGTTGAGGACGAATAGATGTGAGCAGAAGCTACTCCTGCCGAAAAAGCGGAAAAAAAGAAAGAAAGAAAAAACTGCCGTGGGGCTGGTACGAGAGACCAGTTGTATATAAGAACATACCTGACTACCTTGGCGATTATCATCAGGGAAGCCAGGCAGCTCAGCCTCGCGTGTACAGCCCCCTGTGAAACTCGATCGGTCCCTCGGAGGCTTTACACATCTTCCAAACTTAAACAGGATCTCCATCGGGTTCACGTTGCCGGAGAACACTACTGGATCTGTGGTGCTACCACATGAACAAGGAATATAGGTTAACTCCTTTGGATCGAACTCGGCTTCATCATGCAAAAATCAGCGTTCCTTGCAGGCATTCTCTGTGCTTCAAGGAACACGCGAACAAGTATTGATATTGCGTCACTGGAGCTCAACCAACCTGTCATTATCCAACAATCCCCTGCTAAGAGTGGAACTCGGGCGTCATCTGACGCACTGGTGACAGTAGTGAATGTTTGTGCGGTCAACCAAAAATAGTAACAGCGCATCAATCCCCATGGCATCGAAGCGAGTAAGCCAACTTGGCGTCCTCAAACATCACTAAGAAGCACACTGGCGACTGCACGTAAAATCGCAGGCCAATCTTCACACTGCGATCGCCATACTCATAACTTGGGTGCTAGTCCCAGTCCGGACTCCTGATAAACTGCCTGAAAATTTCAATCCTATCAAAACAAGTTCGACGCAGATTAGGATGACAAGGGTATCAGCTGGTACCTCATCAAGTGTACCTACTTGGACAACTATGGTCATCCCCGGCAACAACGCTTCTAGCTATCTGGATCTGATCCGTGATGTACATGTCTTCCGCCTTTTGCTGGTCAAGTAGCAAACGCGGTGCACCCCCGCGTTAAAGACGTCGGCGATCCCCTCCGTGGTCGGTACCGTGACGTTCTTCCTTCGATGTCCGCCGAGTTCGGATCCTGCAAGTGAGGCACCACCCGTCCGGCCAGTTATCTTCCCCTTTGATCAATTCGTCATGTGGCCTCGAGCTGTCAGACCATGTTCACGAGGTACTCTGTACATGAATCTGTACGCCCTCGGAGCAAACGATCGCGCGGAGAACCGCTTTCGTCCGACTCGATCTTACGGCTCCGAGTCTACCTAACAACACATCACGCGATGAGTAGCTTATGTTGAGCCATCTAGATCAGTTAGACTGGATTTCAATTCCCCGACGATCGTGGCTAAATGATCGACAAGATATGCATTCTAATGCACGCCCCATGATGGACCACTAGTACTACTGCGAAATCAGACCCTGCGTGTCAATCCTGATGATGCCCTGTGCACGAGGCAGTGGTCATGAGAGAAGCGCTACTCCACGCTGTTCGCAGGCCGTAAGTATGGCTGTCCCTCCAAGTGTGCCAGGTGCTTATACAATGAACTAGCCGCTGGCATGTTCGCATGATGGCGGGAGAGCGGGGTGGCAGTGTCTACCTCTACGGGCAAATGTGATCCAAGTACCAGGCACCAAAACTGTCAAGATGGTATGCATCAGTTGCGATGCCGGCACAAGATATCCAACCAGACGCCGTTTCATTGATTCCCTTGCAAAAATGGCGAGCTTAACTTGCGGATGCTTTTTTTCGACCTGGTCTCAGTGACGTCGTTGCAGATGCCTAACAGCGGGACCAGATCCGCTAGTTGCTGATGAATGACCGGCCACCCAGAAACGTGAACAGAAAATTTCCATGGCGTTTTGGGGTCGGAACATGCCGAGATGCCGCGCATCGGAGGTCAAGTCGGGGTTGTAAAACTAACCAAGCTGCCAACACGACGCTCCCCGAATGCACCGCACCAGACACAACACGGAACATTAACAGATCGTGCCACTCCACTTGTCTCATCCCGAGGGCGACCCTAGCAATATATCCCCATTCAGCGTCCCGTTAGGTCTCTGCTGGCTTATATTATATTTTAATGGATGATCAGTGCAGGGACTAATCCACCAGTCAGATATCCAACGTCATGATTTACCAATGGCCAGTGCGCCATTGCTTTCCTCTCGCCACCTGGTGCACAATTTTTATAACCGCCTTGCGTACCTGGGACACGGGTAGTCAATGAGATACACGCTTCGCGACCGGCACTGGTTAACACCATCATTACGGAAACACGAAAGCAATACAACGAGTCTAATGCTGTCCAACCAAAGCGCCAGTGGATCATCATCCATTGGCATCTTCATACCGACATACTTGGCAATGTTGTCCAAGGATGCATACGTACGTGCCCATCGGAGATTCATTCATGCTTACAGGCACGCTCGCCGTCAGGCTCAGGGACTATGTTACTCTCGTGAATGATCGATGATGAGCCACTGCCACCAACAGTCAACACTTTCGGCTACGTTTGCCACCATCAACACATGCATTTCAACGTGCCTCTCATTTCGCCGATTTCTGCTTTATAAGCTTTCGCTATATCGGATCGGACCATCCATCCATTCCGGTTAAGTTGTAACCCGAACACAAGCACCACGGATTATATCACGGACTAGTAGTGTGAATGAGAGTACGGTGTATCGCAAAAAAAAAGAAGGGTTGGTCGATATAGGTGGGTTTAAAAATACACTCGATAACACTTTTTTCTTGCTTTCTTTTTTCTGTGAAGAGCGAATATATGCGTTTTTGCGAAGCTAGGCTATCGACCGAAATGAAATGGAAAATGCGTGTCATAGTGATATGCAGATATGTGGTCAGATATGCAAAAAAACGAGAGCAACGCCTCGATGATCTCGACAACGAACGAAAAAGTAACGGATACGGACGCGTTCAAATTCCAGCAAACGGCGCCGCCCGGAGGTGTATAGGGTGGATACGGGTAACTGCAAAAAGATGATATGCGGATGTGAATCATGCGGAATGTCCAATGAGATCGCTGACCAATGACCCCCTCGTCATGATACAGCTTTCGAGAAAAAAAACGAACGATTGAGCGCGGGAACATCGAAAGGATGTGGTTGACGGAACGGAATAAAACTGCGTACGGGTGCTTGATCAACAACCCGCATGCCACGTAGCCAGGGAAAACCCTCTTACTAAATATATAGAAAAGATGGTCGGCCTTCCTTCTCAGGCATGTCGAAACGGCTGAAGCTTTTCCAAAACGTCGTCCATTTGCTGCTTGGGATCAAACGCTGGATCCAGCGGACTTTCCATCACCTCGGGCCCCATTGCAAAACTGCTAGAGGCAACCGAAATACGGCGAAGTGCTTTCGACGCCCGCCGTTCCTCTTTCAGCCGCTGACGTTCCGACCGTGAGATCCCGTCAATCCGCTCGGGAATCACCGAGAGGGAGGGGGTCGTCGTCAACGACGCGTCAGAGGGTGACGTTGATACGGAACACGACATGGACATAGATGTGTCCGGACATCGTTCGGCGGGAGACGTCGCACAGGTACCCGCACCTTTGCGTTTCGAGGTTGACGGGCTATCTAGACTCGACAACGACAGCGGCGATGCCCGCTGGGCACCACCGTCACCTGCTTGCTCCCCCTCATGCGTGCTCAACGACGAACGTGCCAGGTTCGCCGCCGCGTCAATGTCGCTCACTGCGCCGTGGTGTATCACGAGCCATCGCAACCCCTCGATCTCGCGCATCTTTTTGCGAATGTTGCGCTCCAGCTTCTCGATCGTGCGCGTCATCGCTATCCGATCGTCTTCGTATCGCTTGGTGATCGTGCCGATGTACTCTTGCAACTGGGCGTTCTTGCGGCATTGTTGGGAGAGCGCCTCCTGCAGATCCCCGATGGTAACATCGGGCGCAGCGGTGGTCGAGTTGGCGCGAGCCGACCGGGGCGGCGAGGACTGACTCGATTTGGGGACCGCATGACCAGGAACGGCGAGATTGGTTGTGACGGAAAGCGTGTTTGCCCTGGGACGCGGAAATGCAACGCGGTGCGGCGGCGTCGATGGACCTGAACGCGGCACCATCGCAGCCGGGCCAGGCGACAACGGTGGCGAAGGCAACGGCGCCGACGGAGGTGGCCCGCTCGACGCCTTCACAACGCTCGACCCTGACAACTTGTGTTTCACGCGCGGCGACTTGGGTGCCGTCGCGAGCTTGAAGCTCGACGAAGAGTACATCGACTCGTTGGCGCGCGACGTGTCCGTGTCGCTTCCTGACACGCTCGTGCTGTCGATCCCGCTCAACGATGGGATCTTGGACGGACTCTTGGAGCCCTGTGACGAGAGCGACGCGCGGTCACTCGAGTAGCGCGGCAAAACCCGTTCTGTCCGCGATCCGATCGTCGACGGTGGTATCGGAAAATGGAGGGGTGCGCCAAAAGGTGTTAGCGGGGTTGTCGGGGTACGTTCGCCGCTCTTCCTGGGCGACTCGCCGAGATGCATGTGCACAGACGTTGCCGGGGGCGTCTGCGGCGATTGTAACATCGCCGGGCTCTTGTACTGATCCGGGCGCGTGAATAAGTCAGAAAAGTCTTCTTCATCTCCGTTCTCTACGTCCGCTGACGCGGGTCCACGCAATGGCCGGGGGGTGGTGGAGCGGCTGCGCATGCTCTGCTGGGACTCGACCGAGGGCGCGCGAATTTCTGGGACATGGGGCGAGAGCGTAGAAGACGGCAAGGGAGGAGCTGGCACGTCGGGCTGGTATACCATGGAACGACGGGCTTTGCTATTTCGAGAGGGTGATCGTAAAGGAGTGAAATGGGCCGCGAGTTTGGACCCAAGAGTTAGCGGGTGCTCCACGGGGGCCGGTTTAGCAGGTACGGGGGGTTGCGTGGGCATAGTAGGTACTGCCGGGACGTAGTTCGGCGAAGGGGTGATCATGAACACCGCATGGCTGCAAATATGCAGTGTGAGTTTATATCGTCACTCGGCGAAAGAAAGGCAGAAAAAGCAGACTAGAAGCGCATCGGGCCAGTGCCACCTACGACGGACTTCCATTGCAAAAAAGTAGACTAGAAGCGCATCGGGCCAGTACCACCTACGACGGACTTCCATTGCAAAATGAACAACGAAAAACGACGCACCCGTTCCCAAACGAGCGACGGACCGTGTTGACAGGTGTCATCGGTTGCGAAGCCCCCACCGACTTGCGCGAAACGGCGACGGAGGATACCTCTACAGGCTTTTTTCGCCCCAAAAACGGGATCATTGACCGCCGACTTGGCGCTTTGGACACGGCCAGCTTGTCCTTGTCCTTGTCTCCTTGCGACAACGCCAACGACGGGCTTGACCCGCCTGCGCGGGACGCGTGCCGAGACCCAATGCTTTGTGCAGAACGAAACAGCTCTGAAAAGTCGGGGGCCTTGGTCCGCACGCGCTGCGCAGGCGGCGTCTCCGACCCACCACCCATCCCGGACACTTTTTTTTTTCCAGAGGGTGGTCTGATGGTCAAACACGTGTGCGTACGCGGGGCGGCAGAAGACGAGAACACGTCTTGGTCAACTTCAGAGGTTGAGTCCCAGGTTGGAGGATGGATAGTTTTGCGTCGGTGCGGAAGAAAAATGGGAAAGGCGCAATAGCGGGCCTCTGGGATCGCGTATAGCGCGCTCCCTCGCGTAGTGGACTAGCCGTCAAAAAAAAAAAACATTTCGTCAGAACCTTGTTACGGGACCCACGAAAAACGAAACGTGCCTGCAAGGAAAAGACACGGCCCTGCCGCAAAGCAGAAAGGCTAGAAGACGCGTCGAGGGCTGGCGGGGATGATTGAAGGTCATGAACGGCTATGGTGCATTTCTATATGACCTTCGCAGCATGAACACAGCTTCCTGACAAAGGGACATGAAGACATTATCTCTGCCAAAGACTACTACGCGGGGCATCGCGTCCAGCACGCGTCCCTGCAATTCATTATCGCTTAAACGGCGATATAAGATCCGCAGTTCACGCTCATCAATGGTCACAGCACATGGTTGATAGGAATGCTAAGTATACAACAATAACAAGTAGAGAAAATGGTAGTCCTTTTACGCAGCTTCATATCTGGAAGCCCACCGAAATTGAACCATGTGACCATATCAGAATTTAGCTTGGGTCACCGGTCATCGGTGGGGGAATGGAACGCCGTCATTGCATGCCGTCCGTTATTTTCGCCCACCCCTCGACGCGCCCATTTCAAGTTAGTCCAATCATAGACCGAGCTTAACCGTGCGGCTTGGATAATCTTCATGGGTTCGTCATCGCATGAGAATGGTGGCACAAGCTCGGGGCGGACAGATCTATCCAACGCTGGCAGTCTACGTGTCACCATGCAAAAAAAAAGCCAAAAACTAAATACCCATACCTCGAGCAGTGGCATTGTCGAACTCGCATGTACTGATCGGAGGGTCAGTCATTAATAATCACTATTACATTCCATGAACCCACCCATCAGCAAGCAAAAAGTAGTCATGCTTTTCCATCTCAATCAGGGAATACCGGGCATGAGGTTGGATGTGTACCAGCTGACAGATCAAATTGAGGTGAGGCAACAGTGATGAAGATAGAACTCACCCCCTCAAGTAGATTCACGACGACTGGGTCAAGGCCATCAAACGCCGGGTGCAATTTCCCAGGTTGAGTGGTGCATTGGTGCCAAGCGATATATGCGTGGACATCCTCCTCGGTATCGAAAAGTACCTGTAAGGAACGATACGTTTCATGAGGCAAGGAACACTATTTTCAAACCTGAGCTGTGCCTGACCTGGTGGTCCCGCGATTCTAATTCATAAAGGATACATCCGAGGGCCCACCAATCCACTGCTGTGCCATAACCCCTCCTGCTATGAGCGGGCAACCCCTTGTTCCCCATTATCTCCGGTGCCATATATGGCGGGGTGCCGAGGAAGTTGATCGCGTACTCCACTCCACGACAGAGGGCTGCACCAGAGTGGCTCAAGTATGAGAGTCCAAAGTCGACGATGCGGATATTTTCTCGAGGATCGATGAGGATATTTTCCGACTTGATATCGCGATGGAGGATGCCCATGTCGTGCAGTGATTGAATGCCAAGTGCCTATCGTGAATGAGACTGAGAACCATGGCGTCGCAAGGAGACGGACCATTTGTGCCATCCATCGACGTGCATTCATCTCGCACCGCTGCGGGTCGGAAGCCAAGTACATGGCCAGGTCGGTCGTCATAAGTTCCTGTGACCCACGCTAAGCTAGATGCATGGGGGAGGGATATCGATCACTCACCATGGCGAAGAAAACATCGTTTCCGTGGTGAATAGACCTATTGAGTTCGATGATGAACCGTTTCCCCATCTCTCCCCCTTTGGATTTGACCATGCGTCTAAAAATTCTGAGCTCCGCCTTGACCGAACTGGAGATAGTTGGGTCTTGCAAGCCCTGGAACACCTTGAGACACAGCAGCCGACCAGTCTTTTGATCACTTGCGGCCCACGCGGATCCGAACGTGCCATTTTGGATACAATATAAAAGATGAAAGGGACCATGCACGGGGAAGCAGGACGAGAAGTCATTTTGCATGGGTGCGGAGCACGTGTCAGGATGTTCGTCCACTGTGTCACTGCTGATATCAGGAACCGGAAGCGATCGGGGTAGGTCAATGTCTCCTTTCAGGGGGAAAAGTGCGACCGGCTCGGGCGGGGCATTGCTGGCGTCCCCGAGAACCAACGTAAACGCTGCGGCCTTGTACAGCGGAGAACATGGATGCCGAGTGGCGGTAGCGCCAACACGGAAAACCGACAGCATCCCAGAGAAACTTGGGAGACCACCCTGCGGGTGCCACCCGGTTTTAAATAGTATGACTACGGATGCCGAGTGAGCTGTGGACCAGACAATGGGCCTCCTTTTACTTACCACAAAGGCAGGCATTTCAATGCCAGGTGGTCAAAGCACAATACTCAGTGACTTGGGTGGATATGTGTGTGCATGTGGTAAAGAGTTCGGCTAAAACTCACGTCAAAGCCATAATAAACCCTAACCCCACTCCCCGAACCTTTCCGCATGTCGACCTCGCCGCTCGCCACGCCGCACACGCCCAGTCTACGCCGCTCCACGGAAAGCTATGGCGAGCGGGCACTACGAAAGCTCAAGGAAGAGCCCCTCGTACCTATCGGTGAGCTGGCCTCTTCTTATCTCTGAAAAATCACCCTGAGTGTCTCCAGGGACGCTGGCGACGGTGGGGGCATTCACCATGGCCGTGATCAAGCTCAGACGGCGGGAGTCTCGCTCGCTCAACCAATGGATGCGCATGCGTGTCGCTGCGCAGGCCTTTACCATCGCCACGGTCTGTGCGTACTGCTGGAGCCCCGCCAAAGAGCAGGGCCCCGAGGAGCTCCAATCGAAACGTGACCAGCAGTTTGACAAGGAGAGAAGAGAGTTCCAGGACCGTCTCAAAGTAGCCGAGGCGGAATGGAAAGAAACACAACACACTAAAAATTAGCTCGCAGAAATGTTGTTACGACTCATCGCCTACTGTGCCTTTCACCGTTGCGAGCCGCCTTCACGATTTGAGCTCCTTGATAGTTTATATGCCAGCGACTGCCTGGGCGGGTCCTGGAACTGACCAGTGTCGCAAGAAACTGGACGTCCTTGCTGCACGAAGGGTTGAGCTGTATACGCTAGGATTGCAGGGGTACGACACGGATCACGCGGGTGCCGGTGACGAGCAACGGGATGTTTCGCCCCAGCAGACAGTCATACGGGTGAGGAAAACGCTTACAGATGCCAATTCATTGTCTCAGTTCAACAACGGTCTCCAGGCATTAAAGCGCACCGTGAAACGAAAATGAATACACCGCATGCATACATATGATCCCAGTACCCAAGGTTTTCTCCTTTCGCCCGCGACCCGTCTGAAGAATCCTCCATATCTTCATCCACACTCTTCTTCAGGCAGACCAGCTGGTTCTGGATCCTTCTCGTGGAACCACTAGCAACCATCATGATGGACGTGCCACTTACCCGGATGGCAATATCATATCCCGCTGGGTCAAGTTTCGACCACCCGACAGGTACCGTTAGTAGAAGACACATTATTGTGGACCTTCCAATTGTTGTGATCGTTCAGTGCTTTTCATAGTGCATCTGCATTGGCGGCGTGGACGACTCCTGGTCGAATTCTTGCTCGCTTCTTGTTCCATAGTGACGTGAGGCGGGGTACCAGTACGGATCTCGACGTTGTTCAGTTTGACACGGATCAGCTCTCGCTCTTCCGACCCGAGGTACTCCGCTCGGTTGCTGACGGGACCGCACCCCGCTCTTTTGACAGGCGACGCGCAAGTGCCCTGTAACCAAAGTCGATTGGTTACCAGGATCTTTTCCAAGCTCCGAGGACACGAGCATACCCATCAGCCTTGCCAAAGCTAGGCCCATTTTGACACTTCCTGCTGGGGAAGTGCTGGGTGGACCTTGACTGCTGCGAGGAGCAATCGGTAGCATTGTTTTGACCGCCCGGGAGTATCCGGAACGCGTGATTTCGATATTTGTTAAGGATAGGGATGGTCGAACAGAAGGCTAACACGATCCGCTGTCGCTTCTCCGTACATCCCCACCGTATTAGCGGGTCCAACGAAGGCTCAAGGAAGGGCTCCTCGTACCCATTTTACCTCTGATAAATCATCTTAAGCGTATCCAGGGACGTTCGCGACGGTCAGGGCATTCACCATGACGAGGCGAGTCTCGCTCGCTATCGAGGGGTTCGAAAAGAGAGTTCCACTGGGGATCGTCTCAAAGTGGCCGGGGCGGAATGGAAGGGAGCAGCAGACACACTAAAATATCATCATTACTCCTCGTCTACTGCATGTCTTTCACCCTCTGTTCTACTGCGAGAAGTCGTCCGCCGTACAGCTGATTGACAACGGCACTCCGACGAAGCACCTCGAGCTCCTTGACAGCCTCGTTGTATGCCAGCGACAGCTTGGCTGGGTCATTCTCGCCCTATATAGCACTGAGGATTGTCGTATGACCATCACGATCAGTACACACCTGCATGCTCCGAAAGTTCTCCTTGGTTCTCCGCATGAAATAGTTGCGGAAGTTGTACGAGCTGAACGACCTTGCCGCTCGAAGTGTCGAACCGTATAAACTGAGGATTGCGTGCGACGATGGTGGTGCAGCCATGGCGTGGTGGGAGTGCAAGAAAGGAAACTCCCGGCAAGAACATTCATAATCAGTACTACTCTAACACTCGCTTCAGTATCGGTGCGACTTGCTTCCGAGTGACCGCCAAATTTTTCTGCTTGTAAACCCGTGCAGCGAGGCCCACCCCAAACGGCGCCTCCGCCTGGCTATCAAACCCATAACGTCCAAAATTCGTCCTCTTCGCCTCCAACACCTCGCTCCCCTCGAACCCTTCGAAAAGCACGTCCGCCACCCTTGAGCCCGCCACACCCTCGTCCACCACCCACAGCAGCTCCCGCCTCGCCTCGTCATGCTTATTTCGGTACGTAGTCAGTATGCCAAGGATCGAAAGACCGCGTTCCTTGATCCACGCCTTGGTGGCCACGACCACCGCGGCCGGTGAGGCTGAAAAGAACGTCTTGAGCGACAGCGGCACGGTTGCCAGTCCCGCTTTGATCGCACGTGGACTCTCTCCGGAGATGGCGGAAGAGAGGTCCAGGTGGTACTCCTTGTAATCTCGCCGAAGCAGGTCCCGCGTGGAGAGATGCGACACCGCCGTCTTCTTGGCACTGAGCGTCTTGGTCAGGGACCGAATCCACAGGTCGTCGCGCACGTAATGGGGGCTTTCCGCGGCGTGTGCAACCAGATTGTCCGACGGCGGGACGCTGGCACGAGGAAGCAGCCATGCAGACGCTTCGTGATCTACATTGACGGCCTTGCCGCCCTTTTTGAGACCGTGCGTATCGATGACGATCGCGCTCAGCAACAGCGTAGCGATCTCAGCGGGTATTTCGAGTGTGGGGTATGACATGATGATACGGGTGACGAGGGACGCGCAGCTCCCTGCTGGCTCAACGATCCTCGGTGACGCCGTGGCGAGATACTTTCCTTCGTCCTCGTGGTGATCCACGACCGTTGTCACATGCGCATCCGGCAACGCGTACGTCGGATGCAGACCGTTGTGGTCCACCAAAGCAAACGTCTTACAGATATCCGGCCTGGGTAAATCCTCTGGACAGAGAAACTCATCGAGACCGTCTGTGAGCCCCACCAACTGCAGCGCGTAAAGATTCTCTGCCCTGAGGACAAAGTCCTCCCGAGGTGTCGTGATAAGTGCGATTGCCTTGGTATTCGAGGACAGCAGCCACGCATATCCAATCGCACTCGCAAGGCTATCTAGATCTGAACGACAGGCACGTTAAAGGGAAATAGACTCGAAAGTCCAGGGGATATTACCTCCGGCTTCATTACCCATCACAACCGTCCAACCTTCGCCATCGTCCCCAAGGAAACGCGCCTTTTGTTCTGATAGATACGATGAGAGAATGGGGATTTTTGACATTGTGCTTGGGCTGTGGACAGAATCGCCGACGTGTAATGAGATAGTAGATATAGATCTTCGATCTCTGACCGTGTCCAAATGGAGATATGCGCGAGTACTTTGGGAGGCTCCCTTGTCCTTGACGGTGGTAGAACGCGGTGTGCTGGTTGGAGGCTGGAAGGCCTTGTTGATGGCCGTTGTGGGAAGTACGACTATCCGAACCCTTGTACTAGGGCTCCGTTCCAAGGATGGAACGATTCCCAGCAGTCCTAGCTGAAAACGGTTCATCAGTCCTGGTCAGGAGCAACTGCAAATGGCAGACAGTCAACAGGGCCGAGTTGTTGTTGTACATAAACAACCACGAAGGTAGAAGGCTGCTGCAGTTCAAGACGTTCTCGTTCCCGGCGAATCCACACAAAAAAAAAACACCCCACGACCTGGCTTGTGCCAGTGATACCCTTCAGGCTTCCACAGGGTCAGTGGGTCTCTGCTAGGTATGCTCGGAAATGGCGTCAGCTCAGCCCTCGCGTCCTGCTCCTCGTGATTGCTCCATCTCTCCCTTAACAACCTCATGATGTGACCAGCCATCATGCATTCATGATATTGTTCTGCCAGCGTTTTCGCATACGACCCTCGTTCCAGAGCAGCCCAGTTCCCCTTCTCTGTCATTCGTTCACCGATCATCGATCAACTCCCGCCCATCAAAGGTGCTTTCGAAGGCGCGGCTCGTGAAATAGGCAACGGGCGCAGCTCGCTCGCACGACCGCGCGGAAATGGACCGTTGCCTACACGGCCATGACTTTTTTTCTCGAAGCTCGAAATGTTCAGGTACGATCACCATCGCCTAACGCTTCTAATGTTCGTTCTCTTCCGTTGCTCGCCCTCCGTGTCATTTCGGCTCCCGTCTGATCCCTAGGATTGGTCCACGCAGTTGTGTTTAGCAAAATCGAATCAGAGCCAATGTTCCATCATGATTCTCGGGCCTGTGGTATTGATGGCGACGGTCCAAACCAAAGTTATCAATACCAGGGCGACGAGCAATGTAAACAAATACGAAATAAAGGGCAACGAATCCGCACTTTGCCTCGTAGACGATCCAATGGATTTCTCTTTTTTGATGTCTTGTCGTGCTCGAATCAGCCAGCCCACGTCACCAGCCAAGGGACGCGACATCTACACCAGCTCTCAAGAGGTTCGCAGTTCTCACATAATCCTTCACAAAATGTTGTGAACATTCTCAGCACGCCCTTTGAAGTTGAATTTCGACTTGAGGTAAATAACACAGTAGGGGAAAGATTACGGGTCTGTCTGACAGAGCACTCTACGAATGCACGTGCGTGACCTCCCTACGTCGACCCCTACAGTGACGGTGGAGCGACCCTGAGAATGATCAAACGAAGACACAAGGACACTTCATAACTCACATCCACGAGCATGAGAGTGGCATGTTGCCAGTGATGACGATCTCGCATAACAACAGTTTAACCAGTGGAGGGGAGCGTTGGATATGACATGACCACACGAAAGATGATCGACACGCAGCTCCTTGTTCGCTTCGACTGTGGCGCGTACGGTTTCTTCGCCGTCAGTACACAGTCCTTGTGGAGGTTCGTTTATCTCTGGCCAGTGACAGACGCGCATAATGCATAACAGAGCACGCTCACGGGTTCTTCAGGGGAAGTAAACAACATATGTCATCGCGAACGCACCTCCAGTCCCATTAAGTAACATCGCCTGCCACAGCCGTTCCATGAGAAGAAACGCATTTTTGATACTGATAGACAGAAAAAATGGGCGTTGTCAACATTGATTTCGTTCTGTAAACGCTCTCACCCCGGAGACGGCCATGCTTCTAATTTGTCAAGGCTCCGACGCAAGAGGCTTCAACTTCGATAGCGCACGCCGCCAGCCCGTCGGCCTTGTGGTTGATTAGCTTGTGGCTTTTGCAGTCTGGTCGACCGTTGTAAACAAGCACTGCATAGTACATACCAACTTTCGCCCGTCGACGTTTCAACACTGTACCTATGCCATCAGCTGCGCCTCGTGACTCCAGGCGCCATTTCGCAATGAGAATAAGCGCCTACGAATAGGTGTGTAAGATTGTACGAGTCTCACGTTGGGTTATATTAATTAGAGGGGTCTGGTGAGAGATCACCAGACCCAGTTGTTTGAAGGTCCGACGAGAAGGGAGAACGTTATATGAAACGACTACGACATACATATAGGGCTCCTGCCCCGCAATCGTGACCACCCAATATCCGTCGATATCCTCAGCATAAGTGTAACGATCATCAAAGTCGGTCATGGCGACACCAGACGTTCAACGCGTCCTTCCGGCCAACTACAAGTAAGCAGTGATCAATCTTCGGAAGGGTGGTTATTCAATAAAGTGTGCTATGGTCACTGCTGTACATAGGTGGGATCCGACAGCTACCCCTGCAACTAGCACCTGGGTACCTCCTCGGTGGTGAGTTTAATGCTTCAAGTACTATGATTTCGTCTCATCGCACTTGGATAGGATGTTGGCTCCGAATCTCGGTGTCTCCGTGAAGAGCCCCAAGCCTGTAAATGTCAATGGGCTGGGAGAGGCATGGGATTTTGAGCGCCCTTCTTTCCGTGGAGTCGATCTGGTAAAACTATAACGCGGACCGATCGAGAAACCAACTGATTGTGTGACTAGACCAAGGCGGACCCTCGCCTAAAGGTTCCAGATGTGGAAATCAGATCGGGTTCTGATGATACAGTCGTTGCGTTTGTTGACGTCAATATTCTTGACTCCACCGGAGCAGCACCGTACCGTGGGGATGTCCTCGTCGAGGGAAGGCGTATCGTCTCTGTGGGAAGTAAAATATCGCAGGAAGCGTTGCAAGGTGCATTCGTCGTCGAGGGAAAGGGCCGCACTCTCATGAGCGGTCTCTGCGACTCCCATGCACATGTAACTTTCATCAACTCGCCTACCATTGATGAGATCACTGTATTACCCGTCGAAGAGCACATGGTTCTGTCCACTAGGAGTGCGAGACAGTTCCTTGATAGCGGCTATACAATGTGTGGTACGTTTCTTTTCCTGACGGTCTCCTTGTAGCTGACGGCGTTTCTCAGTGGGCGCAGCTTCGGCTAAGCCGCGTATGGATGTTGTTGTGCGGAATGCTATCCAGACTGGTGACATTCCCGGCCCTCGCTTTCTCGCCAACGGTCAGGAGGTATGTGCACGATTATACATGAGCACGATCTATGATATTAAATCCACTAGATGGCACCACGCGGTGGTGCTCTCAGCGAAGGAATCACTACATACGTCCAGAACCCCGAAGAAATTACAACGGCCGTCAACAGGTGTGCCGATGAAGGCGTTGACAGCGTTCGTATTTATGATCCTTTCACTCACGATCAATTCCCTGATTGTGAAAATCGATCGTTCAGATCAAATTGTCAATGAGTGGCGATGAGATTCTGGAGAATCTTCGGGCTGAGGACACCACTTTCTCCGATGAGCTTGTCGCCGCTGGCGTTCAAGCTGCTCATGCCAAAGGCATCCGAGTATGCTCCCATGCCCGATCTGACAAAGCTATCCGTCAGTGCCTTCAGTATGGGGTCGACATCCTGTACCATGGCTGTAAGCCCCTGTTTATCGTCAAAACGATCCTGCTGATTTGGGTAACATAGCGTTCATTTCTGATGAGTCCATGGATGCACTTGAAGCACAAAAAGACCGGATCTATGTCGCTCCAGCTATCAATATTCTCTACTCTAGTATGCTGGTCGCCGAGAAAGAACAGTGTACGCCTTTACGAATCCATTTTGAGTTTATTCATGAGAGCTCAATCTACACGGTTCTACAGATGGATTTACAAGATCTGACGCGGCAAGATACAAGCGAGAGCTGGACATTTGCATCGCTGCCCTGAAAGAGATGAAGAAACGTGGCATCAAAATTCTTCCAGGGGGTGATTATGGGTAAGATGGCCAAGTTTCGACAGAAATACAGCCAAATTTACATCACATCAGTTTCGCGTGGACGCCCCATGGGTATTTATGCCTGCTCGCATCAGGTAACTGAGGCACTGAGATCGTCTAGTTCCTACAAAGATCTCGAGCTCTTTGTCGATCTACTCGACTTCACGCCCATGGAGGCGATCCTGACCGCTACCGCCTTGGGCGGTGAGATCATGCTGCACCCTCACGAACTGGGCAAAGTTCAGCCCGGTTACTACGCCGACCTGATCCTCGTCGATGGTAACCCAGTGGAGGACATCAGCGTTCTGACTGCAAACAACGGGAAACTGGACGTCGTCATGATCGTATGTTGATTCGTAATGTGTAATCAGCGCTACTGATTAGAGTGCACAGAATGGCCAGATTCACAGGAACAACGATGCGGGGAGAAGAAGAAAGTAAATACAACATGTCATACGTCTTGTCGGATATGCTCAGTGTATTTTTTACTTATGGAATGGAATGTCGGACTCGATTTTATGTCTTGTGTCCTAGTCTGCATAATATTTCATGCGGGAGCAAGTGGTGTACGCGTCACATGAATGCTTCAGAGCGATCATTGGCAGGACTGTCGATGGGCTCACCAACCAGACAAATCAAATCGAGCGATTGCCAAAGTATGTACTTGCTGTCCCGGCGCAGATGGTGACACCGTGAGCTATAGATTATGCCATCGCTGGTGCTACTATTACTCGGGTGGCGCGAACCGACTGATACACCGTGGCTCTGGTTTCCTCCGTTCCTCCAAGGCCATGGTCTGTTCGTTGAAACTGGTGGGCCTCTCTGACTGTGACCAGGGGTGACCCGGATTGACGCCGATCGGCCAGGTGGGCAAGTAACATAGTTCCTGTTGTCCTCTCATTAGGTGATGACCTGCAAAACAATCGCAAGGCAGATAGACCCACCTCCGGGCCGCACCGAGGGTTACACTTGACCCACACGCTCCAGTCCAGCCATCTCATCAGACGATCCAAGTCTCCCCCCCAGGTATTCCAAACGTGCGTTACCTCGGCAATATCGGGAGATGATTTTGTGTTTAATGATCCGTCGAGGCCGGCATACACCCCTGCTGCCCACATCTTCGTCACAACGCGGCAAATTTCCCGGCTGGTCCCTCGCACGGCCCGGAGGATTAATTTCTCAGAGTCCGTCATGGATCCTAACCTGGGCTCCACGAAGGATGTATGCGTCGTAGCACAAAGCTTGTACACGGGAGTTGCCCAAGCGAGGTCAACCTCATCTGAGGGATCGATGGGCGTCACGGAGAGAAGAATGTAGGGCGTCAGCATGGTTCTCAGCTGCGCCTGAGTCTCTGTGGCGAGATCTAGAAGGTCGCTTGGGGTCGCTGCGGACAACGTCAGGAGATGACGCATCAATTCGAGTCGTCCTGCGAATCTTTCAACTACGACCTGGATGAGCGTTCTCCAGTCAGTCTCGCGAGACAAATTTGATGGTCTGGCGAGGGCTGCCTTCAACCTCGACTCTACGGCCAACAAGTCTCCGCTGGATGTATTTTGGACACGATGGTCCCATCTTTCCTGATCGGCTCGGACGGGAACTAGCGATGGAACGAGTTGTGTGTCGTAGAAGGAGACCAACCCTGCTAGATCCAGTTGGACACGCATCTCGCCGGGAAAGCGGTTGTGCCAAGAACCAGCTTCGATAACTTCATATAAGTAGAGTCCGACTGTACAATTTCACGTAAGGATACTATGAAAGCTTGACAGACAGACCTACCCGTACTTAGGGGATAGGTGTCGCGCATCTTTATACTCACGGAAGATACTAAGCTGAGACCAGAAGTGGAGTCGCAGAGCACAACCTCACTAAATATTAAGGTGAGCTGGGCCTTGAGGGAGATGACAGTTGCTCACAAATCCATTTCCATCCTGTAACAACGTTCAATACAGGCAGACGTAGGAAGTTAAAAATTACCTCACTAAGCCATCCAAACTGGACTCCCTTCCCCACTCACAAAGATCTTGCATCATCGGTAATTCTATCTCGAGGGTGCCACCGCGTGTCGTACCCCACGCAAGAAGTTCTTGGGTGTCTGCTGTGCCATTTGGCATATTCGCGGCACTGCTTCCGTCGAAATATACGACCTTGAGGGGACGAGTAGTTACGAATGTGAGTAACCGGCATGTTCCTTGTGGGCTATCCCCAAGAAGATATCTTGTACAGATGATGTGCGAATGTTCGGGTTCCGTAGCGAGCCACCATGGAGCCAGTGGCGACTCATCATCATCTTCTTTCGCGTGGTAAAGTAGTATTCCTTTTGGAATGATACCTGGGACAATGTTATGACCTAGAAAAAAGTGCACGTTCAGCCGAATGAGCCAACCTGGTCACTGCTTTCATACCATTCCTCATGCGTGTATTGGGCCAGCGTTGAAGGAGCGAATGAACCGTCTCGAACACGAGGTGATCAGTGTCATTGGGGTTCGTAAGCTGATTGAGATTCCATTCTGCAAGGCCGTCATCGCTACGAATGGTTTGACTTGCGTCTGGCCAACCGTGACTTAAGTGTAATGGAACCTGGACAGTGCCGGCGAGCGAGATGGTTGCTACAAAGCAGATATTCACAAGAACTGCTCGGAGTATCATAACGTTGTCAGAGGGTTCAGTGCATATTTATGCACCCAAAACGCCTTACTTCGGATCCATCCGTTCGTATGCTATCCGGAGATGTTAGTTAATCACGATGCTTCCGATCTGGTTTGACAACCAAAGGTATGGTATACTTTTTCGCAGGCTCGAGCAGCCGGTTTCAATTTCTTGCCATTATAGTGGTGTTTTGTGATGTTTCGACCACCTCTGTTCGGTCTCACTGCATCCGCTCTTATTCCCTCTCTCACTCTCCAAGGGCCATTTGGCTTTACACATGCAGGTGCCCTAGCGGGAAGTCAAGCCATTCTCGGGGATGAGGGTCGTTCAGAATGGAACCTGATCAAGCCTCCGAATGTCAATGATACCGACCACCTTGTGTTCGAAACAACGCACTCATTGCTTCAACACTGGCCCAACACTCATATGAGAAACGTTACGCAACATGCGCAGTCTGGCAACGATCTGGCCATTCAGCTGAACACTGATCGTTTGTACTAGGTCATAATACTATTCCCGGAATGATACCAAAGGGAACACTTCTCTCTTATGTGAGGAATGATGATGACCAAGTGCCACTGGGTGCGGACTGAGTTGCTATAGATCCCGAACATTCACAGGTTTTCTGTGCAGATCTGGTTGGTCACACTCAGATCATCCGGGGGACATGCTGGCTTCTTACATTCGCAACCGCTCGGGCCCTCAAAGTTATGTATTTTGACGGAAATAGTGCCACAAATTTACCAAATGGTCGGATTTACCCCGTTCGAAGCAGCCAATGCTGGTTCTTGGTCCGATCATTTTCCCGGAGAGACGCGTGTCCGGCTGGATCTAGCTGGATTAGTCTCATTTTACGACACTCAGCTTATCCCTCCGCTGATTCCCATTAGAGCTGGTCAAGAAAGGTGGCGCGTACACATTATATCCAGCAAAGATCTATCCGGCGTCAAGTCGAGGTTGGAGACAGCGTTGACCAGACAATCTAGTCTATCGAGTGGCATTGATTGGGAAACCCTTTTCCAGGTCATCGTCGATCGATTCGCCGGGCGGCTCGAACTGACACGCCATCTCTTGCACTCGTTTGCAGCAGACCCGCACGACATGCACGATCTTGTCAACAAGATTCAATTACAGCTGAGAATCATGCTGACGCCTTACATTCTTTACTCGGGCACACCCACCGATTCATCAGCTAATACCAATTTTGACTGGACTGCTTCTATATACAAGCTATGTGCTACGACACACGAATTCCATGAATTCGGAGTTGGACTCTATGAGAGAGTCTGAGAAGTTGTTTCTTCGAGCCATATGAGAGACCAGCCAAGAAAGTTGTCGTGTTCTGACCAACATGTGGGCCGCTGGAGTCTATGCTGGTCTGGATGCGTCGCCGAACATGAAACCATCTCCGGACATTACCGAAATAACGCACGTTTAGAATTCTTGGGCAGCAGACTTGAATGGTTTAATGACATGGTTATACTGGAGCGTGTGGGTCAAGTGCAACCCTCGATGCAATCCTGAGGTATATCTGCATTCTGGTGTGGTCGTGTTGACCCCGTTATTATCGCCGCTGACGCTTGTTGATTAGAAATTGTGTTACTTGCCTACTTGGCCTGTTGGTACGGTGGTAGGTCACCCGTGGTTACACTCAGGGAAACAGACCCAGACTAGCGTTAACACGCAAGCTGTGGTCTCGGAAAGCCTCGCTGAGGACAAGTGGAGGACAAAGGAGACTACACTAGAGGATCGGAGGGACCACAACCTCGGCGTATAAGTCGGTTTGCCGCGCTGGGGTAATGGCATGAATGTATGTATATGGACGCGTGTGTGGGGCCCGGGCCGTGGATACGTGTGTGATCAACCTTTCGAACGACAGTTGTAAATACGCCCTCCACCAATGTCCCGGCGCATCACTTGATTGCTCCATCTCTGGCTATACTTCGTTTCATCAAGACGTGTGGAAACCAATTAGGTTATAGAAGCGAGATCATGCTGCACCCTCACGAATTGGGCAAAGTTCAGCCAGGTTACTACGCCGACCTAATCCTCGTCGATGGTAACCCAGTGGAGGACATCAGCATTTTTTGACTGCAAACAACGGGAAACTGGACGTCGTCATGATCGTATGTTGGTTCGTAATGTGTAATCAGCGCTACTGATTAGAGTGCACAGAATGGCCAGAAGGAGAAAGTAAATACAACGTATCACGCGTCTTGTCGGATATGCTCAGTGTACTTTTTTTACTTATGGAATGGAATATCGTATGTCTTTTGTCTTAGCCTGCATGATGTTCCATGCGAGAGCGAGTACATGGATGCTCCAGAGCGGTCACCAACCAGACAAATCAAATCGAGCAATTGCCAAAATATGTGCTTGCTGTCCCGGCGCAGATGGTGACACCGTGAGCTATAGTTTATGCCATCGCTGGTACTACTATTACTCCGAGTCGGGTGGCGCGGACCGACTGATACATCGTGGCTCTGGTTTCCTCCGTTCCTCCGAAGACATAGTTTGTTCGTTGAAACTGGTGGGCCTCCCTGAGTGTGACCAGGGGTGACCCGGATCGACACCGACCGGCCAGGTGGGCAAGTAACATAGTTCCTGTTCCTCTCATTAGGTGATGACCTGCAAAACAATCGCAAGGCGGATAGACCCACCCCCGGGCCGCACCGAGGGTCACACTTGACCCACACGCTCCAGTCCAGCCATCTCATCAGACGATCCAAGTCTCCCCCCCAGGTATTCCAAACGTGCGTTACCTCGGCAATATCGGGAGATGATTTTGTATTTAATGATCCGTCGAGGCCGGCATACACCCCTGCTGCCCACATCTTCGTCACAACGCGGCAAATTTCCCGGCTGGTCCCTCGCACGGCCCGGAGGATTAATTTCTCAGAGTCCGTCATGGATATCGACTTGGGGTCCACGAAGGATGTATATGTCGTGGCACAAAGCTTGTACACACGAGATGCCCAAGCGAGGTCAACTTGATCTGACGGATCGATGGGCCTCACGGAGAAAAGGATGTAGGGTGTCAGCGTGGTTCTCAGCTGCGTCTGAGTCTTTTTGGCAAGATCTAGAAGGTCGCTTGGGTTCGCTGCCGACGACGTCAGGAGATGACGCATCAATTCGAGCCGTCCTGCGAATCGATCAACTATGACCTGTATGAGTGTTCTCCAGTCAATATCGCGAGATATATCTGATGGTCTGGTGAGCGCTGTCTTCAACCTCGACTCTACGGCCAACAAGTCTCTGCTGGATGTATTTTGGACACGGTGGTCCCATCTTTCCTGATCGGCTCGAATGGGAACTAGCGATGGAACGAGTTGTGTGTCGTAGAAGGAGACCAATCCGGCTAGATCTAGTTGGACACGCGTCTCACCGGGAAAGCGGTTGTGCCAAGAACCAGCTTCAATAACTTCATATAAGTAGAGTCCGACTGTACAATTTCACGTAAGGATATTATGAAAAGCAAGCTTGACAGACAGACCTACTCGTAATTGAGGGATCGGTGTCGCGCATCTTTATACTCACGGAAGATACTAAGCTGAGACCAGAAGTGGAGTCGCAGAGCACAACCTCACTAAAATATTAAGGCGAGCTGGGCCTTGAGGGAGATGACAGTTACTCACAAATCCATTTCCATCCTGTAACACCGTTCAATACAGGCAGACGTAGGAAGGAACTTTCAGAAAGTACCTCACTAAGCCATCCATACCGAAATCCCTTCCCCACTCACAAAGGTCTTGCATCATTGGTGATTCTATCTCGAAGGTGCCACCGCGTGTCGTACCCCACGCAAGAAGTTCTTGGGTGTCTGCTGTGCCGTTTGGCATATTCGCGGCACTGCTTCCGTCGAAATATACGACCTTGAGGGGACGAGTAGTTACGAATGTGAGTAACCGGCATGTTCCTTGTGGGCTATCCCCAAGAAGGTATGTTGTACAGATGACGTGCGAATGTTCGGGTTCCGTAGCGAGCCACCATGGAGCCAGTGGCGACTCATCATCGTCTTCTTTCGCGTGGTAAAGTAGTATTCCTTTTGGAATGATACCTGGGACAATGTTATGACCTAGAAAAAAGTGCACGTTCAGCCGAATGAGCCAACCTGGTCACTGCTTTCATACCATTCCTCATGCGTGTGTTGGGCCAGCGTTGAAGGAGCGAATGAACCGTCTCGAACACGAGGTGATCAGTATCATTGGGGTTCGTAGGCTGATTGAGATTCCATTCTGCAAGACCGTCGTCGCTATGAATGGTTTGACTTGCGTCTGGCCAACCGTGACTCGAGTGTAATGGAACCTGGACAGTGCCGGCGAGCGAGATGGTTGCTACAAAGCAGATATTCACAAGAACTGCACGGAGCATCATGGCGTTGATAGAGGGTTCAGTGCCTATTTATGCACCCAAAACGCCTTACCTCAGATCCATCCGTTCATAGAACTTCGGCAGCGCCTGGCGCGCTGCTATCCGAAGACTGGCATGATGTTAGTCACGATGCTTCCGACATTGTTTATGTAATCTGGTATACTTTGCTTACGCTCGAGCAACCGGTTTCAATTTCTTGTTATAGTGGTGTTTTGTGATGTTGTGACTTCGACCACCTCTGCTCGGTCTCGCTGCATCCGCTCTTATTCCGTCTCTCGCCACCCATGGGCCATTTGGCTTTATGCACGCAGATGCCCTAGCGGGAAGTCAAGCCATTCTCGGCGATGAGGGTCATTCAGAATGGAACCTGGTGAAGCCTCCGGATGTCAATGATACCGACCACCCCGTGTTCGAAACAACGCACTCATTGCTTCAACACCGGCCCAACACTCGTATGAGAAACGGTACGCAATATGCGCAGTCTGGCAATGATTTGGCCCTTCAGTTGAACACCAATCGTTTATACTGGGTCATAGCTTGTTCCCAGAATGATGATGACCAAGTGCCATTAGGTGTGGACTGGGTTGCTACATATCCCGAACATTCACATGTTTTCTGCGCGGATCTGGTTGGTCCCACTTAGATCATCTGGGGGACATGCTGGCTTCTCACATTCGCAGCCGCTCGGGCCCTCAAAGTTATATATTTTGGTGGAAATAGTGCTACAAATATACCAAATGGTACAGCTGATATACAAGAACTCCTTGCTTGGGGGAAAGTATTAGGTGGCAATGGAAAAGATGAACTTCCGATGGCACAGAATCTTTGCAAATGGGGAAGGAATTCCGGTGTAGATGGCTTTGTGAGGTACATTTTCATTTTCTCTAACATCTTGCATTGAACATCATCACAGGATGGAAATAGATTTATGAGCAACAATCACTCTGGGTGGCCTAGCCACCTAAAATTGGTTTTAGTGAGGTCGTAATCTGTGACTTTACTTCTGGACTTCACTTGGTATCATCCACGAATTTAAAGACTCAAGGGGCGTTTCATATGTTTGCACGTGAGCCTCTATTTGCTGATTCCCTTATCGGAGAAAATATGACCTTGCATCATATAGCCGAATTTACCCCGTTCGAAGCCGCCAATGCTGGTTCTTGGCACAATCATTTTCCGGGAGAGACGCGCGTCCGGCTGGATCTAGCTGGATTGGTCTCGTTTTACGACACTCAGCTTGTCCCTTCGCTGATTCCCTTTCGAGCCGGTCAGGAAAGGTGGCGCGTACACATTATATCCAGCAAAGATTTATCCGCCGTCAAGTCGAGGTTGGAGACAGCGTTGACCAGACAATCTGGTCTATCGAGTGGCATTGATTGGAAAAACCTTTTCCAGGTCATCGTCGATCGATTCGCCGGACGGCTCGAACTGACACGCCATCATGCATTCGTTTGCAGCAGACCCGCACGACATGCACGATCTCGCCAACAAAATTCAATTACAGCCGAGAACTATGCTGACGCCTTACATTCTTTTCTCGGCCACAGCCACCGATCCATCAGCTAACACCAACCTCGACTGGACTGCTCCTATAATGTGCTACGACATACGAATTCCATGGATTCGGAGTTGGACTCTATGACAGAGTGCATAAATTAACCCGTCGTTCTCCATCCTAGTTGCCTCAAGTGACGAAAGGGCCGAGGTATATAATGTAAGTATTTGTACACGAGCAAGTCTAGAACCCAATATCGACCAGACAGCAGTTACAACACGTCAACGATATGTTAAAAATGTACACCAATCAGCAACCCCTTCAGGCACGTTGGTACGGCCGGATCAACAAGGGCAGCTGCGGCTTGTTAGGATCGCTCAGTAAAACAGGCCGCTGCACGATTGTCGACTTTTTGCTGATCTCGCTGGGTGGTACCACAGACTCGAACTCGAACGCGCGTACGAGCGTGAAGAGAAGCGCCTTCATTCTGTGTGGAATGCTTAGTGCCGGAAGGAGACGTGCTCGAGGCCAGAGCTGGACTTACTCGACGAGGGAGAACCGGTATCCGATGCATGCTCTGGGGCCGCCGAGGAAAGAGAGCAAGTGTCCCCACACGCCGGGGATATGGGAGATGGCCTCAGGTGGGTTTTGCCACCGTTCTGGCCTAGAATCGATGGTGAATGACGTTTGAAGGAAGAAGACTAACGGAAGAAAATAGACATACTTGAACTCATGTGCATCAGGTCCCCACAATTCGTGCGACCGGTTGATCGCCAGGATCGGGATAAAAATAGGGTCGCCTTTACTGACTCTGTACAAGACCATCATGACACATATTGCGATTGCAGACACAGGGTGACGTACCGAATAGAGTTATGGATAACTCCATTGTTGTCCGTGTATGGCTTTTCAACGGGTATCACGTCGTCCTTTGTCGCGATTCGCAAGGTGCTTGGGACAGGTGAATGCACACGGAGGGTCTCCCTTACGACCGCATCAAGATATGGAAGTGCCATGAGCTCGTCCATCGACGGAGTATCCGTATCAACAGAGAGGAGTTCTTCCCGGAGCCTGACTTGAATTTCAGGTGCCTTGGTCATGGCGAATAGCGCCCACGTAGTTGCCGCACTATTCTGATTTCAGGGCCCATATACATTGAATGTCAATGGGGTATCATACCTTGTGGTTTCATGTCCGGCGACCAAAAATGTGGGTACCTCTGAGGAAAAAACCGTCGGACGTGTAACACAATGCATAGGAGGAACACAAACGCACGTGCCAATACATCCTCGTCGGACAATCTCTGACTTTCGGGAATGTCGGTCGCCATGTTGGCCTTGACGAGCAAAGACAACAAATCCCGACCTTGCAAACTGCTCTTTTGGATTTCACCCTTTTCTGTTGCACTTGCCATAGCAGCTTCTTTGGCATTCGATAGCAGCTTCCTTCCAATGCGAGCCATTGTGCGTTGCGCGATCTCCTGTCTGCGAGCACGTTCAGTAGGCTGTGAGAGGACGATGAGAACATGCGGAACAAAAAATGGTTTATGGCACTGACAATGAGACGGAAGACTGGGAACCGGGATCGCAAAATAGAGAGGAGATCCATTCTCGGTGCTGTCCCCAACAGTGTAGAGAAAGCCTCGTTCAGTTCATTCGGTTTTTCATTCGCATTCAGTGAATCAAACTCGTAGTTAAAACCTACGAAACATTCAGTGTTCATTAATTCAGGGATAGACCAGGTGCCAAGCAGTGAGTTGCTCACCCGCAAGACCAATCACATCAAGTGTCATCCTGCTTAGCCATCGCATGACGTCAAGACGGGTACTACCCTCGGAACGGTCTTTGGCAATCTCAGAAGACCAGACATCACGAAGCTGTGTTGGCTAGGGTGAGCGAGTTGATAGAGATAATCGTGACGTCACATACTTGGATAGCTTTTGCAAAGAATGTGTTGGTGAGAGCTCGAATTTGTGCCGGACCGAATGCAGGGTTCTAAAAATCGCATCATTCACACGGCGGTGAATGTAAAAGAATGTAAATACCATAATGTGTCTCTGTAAGTTGGGAAAGGTTCATGAACTCCACCAAAAGAGAATAGATGGATACTAACCTGCTGACGATGTTGAGCGCCTTCAACGATAAGAATACCTATGACGCTCGGTTAACGTGTGCACATTGAAGCTATTGGGGAACATAACTCACCTTCACCAAGGACCTGGGATAAATTGAACTTGACCTGTGAGGGCTTTTGGTAGTCATTGCTGTGGGTAAGTACATGGTTGATGGCCCGGGTATCCATCGTGAATAATCGGTCACTCTAAGAGATAATCATCGCGGGTCACTACCCATGTCCGACCTCAGAATACTGACAACGCACGTTGAAGAAGCCCTTGTACTTGAGCGTGCTTCCATACTGCTTTACCCATTGTTCATGAAGAACCGAGTTCTCCTATAAGTGATGCATGATTACCGAGTTTGACAGCGACACGATTGACGACGCACAGCATTCAAAATGTCTCGCATATTTCCATATATCCAGCTTGTTCCTTTTGGACCGCGTAGGTGACGTATAGGAGACGTGAGCTGATGGTATACGAACTGGAATAACTTCCAGAGTCCAAAGGCGCCGATAAGAGAGGTGAGAGCGGCAAGCAATAGCTTTCCGATCGAACTCATGATGATGACTAGTACGTCGAGCTGGGAAGACGAAGAAAATGTTGTGTTGGACTCACCGTCGCGAGGCTTTCGCTTATTTATATAGGATGCTGGAACCCAGTTTCTGAAAACGCTTCGCAGTTACTACCGGCTGCAAAATCATGTGTAAACACCACCACTACGTGCCTGCAATGTGATTCGCCGGCAAGTACTCAGCCGCTTTGCCGTTCGCCGTACTAATTCCCAACGAAGTCATTGCGAATGTATAAGTGCCAGTGATTAGCAGAACTTCGGCTAAGTACACGTCAGCCACTTGACTGACAAATTTTCTCAGCCTTCATTGCTGCCGTTTGCCGAGTGATGACGTTGACGACCGCTGAATTTCACGGGCTCAAAGCATTTAAGCTCCTACTTGGCCGGGTTTAATTCTCAAACTGAATGACCGCTCATTGTCCATTCGGACGACCGCATGTTGCCGTATGCACATGAATCGTAGGGCTTATCTATGGGGTGATTGATCCATAGCGTTACGTAACCGAGCTAGCGCATACATACTTTTGCCACTGCCGCGTTGAGTTCGTGCCATATGGTTACTTGTTTGACTTTCTCCCATCCTGCTAACCAACGCACTTATGTTTGTGTTGGTTTAGAGCTTAACTACAAGAAGCACCGGCAGTATTGACAATGAGTCTCGGTAGCAACCTGCAGCCGCTATCCGGATTCTGTGAACCATAATGAGTCGGAGGCCTTGTCAGTGGGATCTTTTCTTCCGCAGCTATGGGAAATATCGATATTCAGGCAGCAAGCCAGGAAACCGCAGCTCAAATCGGGATTGAGCATTGCACAACACAAGTACATTAATCGTTCAGGGGGTCGTCCATTTCTCTTTCTTTGGCGGTTGGCCTGCGCCGTGCCGATACCTCCCGCGCAATAGAAGAGCTATCCTGTATGATTGTATAGAGATAAGATACTTGCCTACGCGAGCAAAAACAATTCTCATCTGCGTGAGATAATATCGCATTGACCTATGCAGAATGGGAAACATGAGTTAAAACAGGTTCCTTAGATATATGTAACACTAAATGCACGTAATGCTTGGTAGCGTTGCGTGCTCAGCCCATTCCTCCACCAGAAAGCGGAAGAATTTCAATAGCTCACCAAAGCATTGAGTATTCGATATTCTCATTCAAATAATACACGCCTTTTTGATATTGACAGATCGCAGCTTCGTCACCTCTCGCTCGAACACCACATTGAAAGAGTGAATGACTTTCCATGTTCAAGTTGAGTACGGCTACTGAGAAAACGTTGATCACAAGGACGGACGGGCGATAGGTGGTCGGTTCACACTACTCATAATTCTGCACCCAGTTTGTGGACCTCAAGAGACGAAGCTGCGTTAGTATGTTTGGGTAAGACTGATTTGATCGGTTGTTCATTTCTAGTTGGAGGGCTAATGCGGCTGTCTCTACCGTGCCAGAGAGAAAATAGCCACTGCTGAGTGCTAAGTATTCTTAGTCTAGGTTCGGAGCGACTACCAAGTCAAAATTCCCCTAGGAACTTTGGACCAATATACACCCGAGTATCTCTATAGGAGAACCCGAGTACATGCCTTTGGTTTTTCCAGATACGGATCTCCTCTTCAACAAATCTGCGTCAGCTTGTTCTTCTAGATCATGCGCATGGAAAACAAGAAACATGTAGCTCTCGTTGAACGTCGAACGTCGTCACGCCACGACTCATGTGTGCTCCAAGGCGATGGGAGGCAAGTATAAAATACGTGCGCGCGGATGACTTTGGAGCTTCTGCGCTCCAGCAAGAAACGGGGACGTTAAAAGGGATTTCTGGCACATTTGCGAGGGAAGTGGTTTGGTGTAGCTTGAAACTCCGGGACGTCAACAAATACAAATGCTGTGTAAATATCCTCCGAGACTCCATTTCTCCTCATACAACACCGCAGAGCTATGCTCACTGCTAGTCCCTTTCTCTTTCAGACAGTATAAGCCTTGCCCTGGTATGTCATCGCTTTCTCCACGAACCCGGCTTCTCCAAACACTTCCTTTAATCTTGGGTGAGTAGCCACCCTTTCGTAGTGAGCAAAGACGTTCGGATATTGCGCCCTCTCCGCAGCACCACACGTAATCTGCGCAGCCTGCTCGCTCCCCGCAGCGATCGCAATATCTGCGAGCGTCATTTGATCGCCGATCAAATAGCCAGACGTTCTCGCCCCCAGATGTGCGTCCAGCCCCTTGAGCGCACGCGCCTGCCGCTGGAGGTTGGTCTCGTGCCACTGTAGGCATGCGATTAGCACAGTGGGAAATCTGGGTCGGTGGAACGCGATACGCACCTCCTTGTTATACGGTCCGAGATACCCGGCCAGGTGAGCCTTGATCTCGTAGCTGAACATGGAGATCTGTGTCTCCAAAATGAACCCACTGGTCTACGAGTGCAGCTTCGTCGGTATTCTTTCCGAGCAATCCAGACCTAGGCGCGAGGGAGGCCACTGGTCGACGCTGTTCGTTACTCGCATGAACGCAAGGAATAAGTGCGACTTGCCATAGCGTGCGATCGTAGCACCTTCGAACAGCTTGAGCCCGTTGCTGCCTTCGAAGGCTGGGAGCTTTCCCAAGGGAAATTTGCTGAGAAATTCAGGTGATTGGTTCGTCACACGGAATTCTACGACAGGCGTATCGAGTTCAAGGTCAGCTATTGCTGCGGCGGAAAGAATCTAGGGAAGATTGAGCAATTATCAATATAACCGTTAGCCTCGTAGTCTCGACACCGCAACGTACGACTTTAGTTTGGCGCTGGATTGGGATTCCCCACAGCGTACCGATTGTTGACATGTTGTTATGGTAGTTCAGGTAACGGTATGGAACTTTGTCGCTTATCGCTTGTTCTTGTTGCACTTGCACGACTCTCGAAAAGCGCGTTTTATAGTCGTACTGGGACATCATTCCACATGGTACACAATTAGCAACCCACTGCGACGCAGCAGATGGGGACCTGCGGATTTCTTTGCCGGCGATGCTACGCTGTGTGTATGTTGCAACGTATTCTATCCATGCTACTCTCGTGCAGCATACGCAGTAGGTGTGATATAATTTCCAAGCACGATCTGGTAGTTACTGTTAGAGCCAAGGCACACTCTATTTCAATTCCAATGCAGCTACAGGATCATTCGGGATCGCTTTGCCTTTAAATTCCTGCTAAACCTGTTCGTAGATACGACTCCCACAGTGTCAGGACTACGTATGTGAGACAAACCTCGTGAATGCGGACCCTTTGATAGTCTCATGTAATGTGCCCTGGTTTCCAAAGGTGTTGTGGTTATTATTTGTGGCTCGATGAGTCTCATGGCACAAACTTCAGCTGAGCCTTGTACACATCATACCTGGCGACCCATCTGGAAAACGCAGCGTTGACTCATGACGTTCCTTCAAATTAATTTTTTCTTCAAGCACAGATGACCAGAGTTCGAGACCGCATGTGTCCTTCCATTCATGTGCAGATACGGACCGTCATCAACCTCTTAGATGCAGTTCTTCGGGAGATTCGGACAGGATGGAGCGAGCAGGATTCGCGCGGGATATGTCAAGATGCCCAGAGACTTGTCGAGCCCCCGGTACTTAGTACAACGCTTGGTGCCACTCGCACACAACTTCCTTGTGCAGGAAGCGCCGGCGGATGACGATGCTCTTGGCTTGGAGGGGGTATTGGGTCTCTACGATCGCCTTCCAAATCGTGGTGCACGACACGCACAGTTCCGCGCGCTGCGAAGGCGTCTACGGGATGATTTGGACCGGCTCCCTTGCTTCCTGGTGTTCGTCGGCCACGAGGATTGTCGAGTTCACGTGGATGGCATTGCGCACGAAGAGTTGAGTCCGTGAAAATCTTTTTTTTTTTTTTTCCCTTCTCTTCAGTGGGTACTAGCCAAGAGTCTCGGTGTTGCCGAGGTGTTACCGAATATTGCCGGGTGTCGCGGACTGCTCATGACAGTACCCGTCCCACCGAAACTCTTCGTTGGGACACAGACACGGTTCACTGGCACCACGACCGTCGCAGTTTCCTCACGCATCCTTGCCACGCACAGAAACCGTTGTCGAGCGTTTCAGTGCCCATCCGTAACCTGGCACTCCGCTTTTTCAGACGTTCGACCCCAAGTCCGGAACGTAGGTCCCTGCCCCCCCCCCCCCGAATCGAATACCTTCGAGGATCGTGTGCCCTCGTCGTTCGAAACCGTTCCCTCCATCCCCGTTCATTGTGTGGGGTCGTCGCCCCGGTTCTCGGTACATACGCCGCATTGTCCGCCTGGGCAACCATCACGTCGAAACGCTCACGCCGCGCGGACGACCCCCTCTCTCGCATCTCGCCGGACGAGACGTCTCCGTCGCTAGGGCGCGCGCGTGAACCCAGCGCCCCCCACGTGTCCACCCTTTGGCCATCGTGACGAACCGACGTGACTTTACGCCGCCTTTTCGGCGTCGCGTCGCCCGCCGCGCCCAACCCATGACGCAACAAGGAAACGCTCCTGGCAGCGTCAGCCGAGTTTCGATCACGATGCATGCTGCCACACTTCAGGAGTGGGACGGGTACTGTCATGAGCAGTCCGCGACACCTCGGCAACACCAAGACTGTCGGCTAAGTATACCCACTGAACCTGGGCCAGTCGACTCGGCTCCCTGCACGGCGTCATGGCGCTCTCGGGCTTGCTGCAACTTGTTGGTGTTCTGCCGGTCGGTAAACGAGAGTCTGAACCCGGACAGTGTCAACGATCTGTTAGGCTCGTCGTTCGAAAAAAAAAAACGTTGTTGCTTCTGCTTGGTCGGACCCCCCCCCTCCCCGTTCGACGTGTGGGGTCCGTCGTCACGACGCTCGGTTCGCCGTGTCCACCTTGCGTAACGCGAGTGCATCTCGTTCCAAGCGCTCACGCGCGGAACGACCCCTCCCCCCCCTCTCTCTCGCGTCATGCCAGACGAACGTTTCCGTCACTAGCTACCTAGGTACGTCGACCCTGCGCTCACGTTCCCACTTTTGGGCATCGCATCACGTACGGCCCGTCCGCCCGTCAACACGCATGACGCAACAGGCAAGTCTGGATCCGCCACGTCAACCGAGTACATATCGATCACGATCGCCGCCATTTGCGTGACAGTCGACTCCCGAGCCTCGGCTCCGTGCACAGTTTCAAACTGTACTCAGGTTTGCTGCATAGACTCGAAACGTGTGCGTCACACGAACCGAGCGTGGCATCGAGGCTCGGCATGGGGAACCACACCCGCATTGACACACCTCCCACTACGCGTCGCCCACGCTCACGCCACCCTTCACGGCAATGCCCACCTCCCCGTCTCACACGCACATGTCATGACATCCCATTCTCTACACGTTCCAAACCAAACAAGTAAAAGACCTAACGCTACATTTACAGACGAAAAAATAAAATAAAGCAAACCCATACGACATATTGACATACCCGATACGAACATAGTCATGACATGCAACACGATTTCGTGACGGAATAAAAAAGGTAGCGCGGAGAGATATCCAAAACCCCAAGCGGGGGGCGGGCATTACTGTAGAAAAACGTGGTCGGATGCGAAAAAAAAAACGGACCATGAATAACATGAAAAAAATATACACTACCAACAGGATGAAGCACACTCATGCCGGAAACGGATCATACGATCGCCAAAACCCACCCTCCTCCGTGATCGCACCCGTTTGCGGGGTCCACGATGTATGCGGATGTTGTTCCGAATACGGCGACGGCGGCACCGTCGCCGTATGGCGCTCCGACACGTACATTGGCTTGTCGTGCGGTGGGTGCGGGTGCGGATGTGCATGCGAATGTGTATGTGGGTAAAACATGCCCCCGTTCCCCTGCTCCCGCATCTGGAATGACACATCCTCCCCAAGCGTCGTGAGCGTATGCTGCGAGCCCTCGTACCCATAAAACGTCGACGGCTGCCCCATGTCCAGCGATGACGCCTCGTGCGAAGGCGTCGTCGTAGAAAACGTTGCTCCGTTAGGATACGGTGAATTCATGCTCGAGTAGCTTCCGCTCGACGCCGCGTACGACGCGGGACTGGACCCGGCAAACGGACCGCTGTGAGGTCGCTCAAAGCCCGTCTTAACGGACTGCGTGCCCGACATGTCTTGGTTCATCTCGTACCGCCGGGAATCTATATTCATCGGCGCGGCTTCGTCCGTCGCAAATGGGACCAGAAAATCGACCGAACTACCGTCCAGTTTTTGTGGCGCAGATGTGTGGTGGATGCTTAAATTCTGAGAGACTGGTGGCGGAGGCGGGTGTGCATATGGCGGGTGCTCCAACGCAGGGCTCGTACCCATCGATGAGACTGGCCGCACGGCGGAAGGGTCCGACGACGCAGGTGCGACAGGAGGTATACTGAGCTTGGTAAATGGGGGCTGCTCCTTGCCAGGTCGCATGCGAATACCGGCCTGCGGGTAGGGCTGCTTCTTCGTATGCTTATCCTTTGACTTGTGAGACTCTGGCCCCTGCTTCGACCTCGTCGACGAGACTGACGGTGGCCGCTTGGCTTGCTCCTCGGGAGGACTGACACGGCTGACGGGTGGTTGAGGATCGGGAGGTAGACTGGAAGCCGCCGTTGAACCACGCGTGGCAGAGGGAGGTAGCGACGGAACAGCGTCTGCGCCGGCCGAGACGACGGGCGCACCGACGAACGGGAACCGAAAGCCGTGGCGCAATTGCTCTACGTCCGCTTCGATCTCGTCGCGCTTTCGCTTCGTCCCGGCCGAGGGTATATCCGAACCGCCCAAGCGCACGTTTTCCGCCTTGCGCTGCAGCAATTCAACGATCTTGATCGCCTCGTGCACGCCCCCTTCCACGCCGCCACGCATAGGACCACGCCCCGTGTTCAACATCGGATCTCGCAACACGTCGAGTGCAAAATTAACATCGTCAAAGGCGGTTTGTACCCAGACACTCTGGGGGTCCTTGATCACGTTGTGTGCACATGTCACCGCAGCGTCAAAAAGTGCCCTGCTGAATGAATAAAAGCTAAACAAAGCAGGCATCGGTCGGCGTCCTCGCAGATCAGGTCGCTGGCGCCACATGGTGCATAGGGCCCTGAGGGAACGAATGATGGTATGTGCCGCCGTAAAAGTGCCGACCGTAGCTTGGTAGTACGACGTCGAGTCCCCATGGCCGTACGATGGCCGTAAGAAAGGAACGTAAACCTTCATGATGAGTCTTTGGGCAGTGACCGCCAGCTCACACTGTTGTGCCAAGAGCACAGGGGACACGTTGGTGGACTCGGCAGGAGTAACCCCATCGGGTCGTACCGCGCCAGGGTCCGTATCGATATCCATCCGGAAAGTAGAGGGAAGATCCGCTAGCCACTGTTTGACTTCGCTCGCACACGAAGCAGCCTGTTCGAGCGTGAACTGCTCGTGTGCGGCCGGATCATGTTGCAACGAGTCACGAAGAGAACGTCGCTTAATGTCCTTGACCAACTGTGCGAGACTTTGTTGTAAAGTGAACATGTGAACAGACACTAAATGAGGTAAACTGACCGGCATTTAAGACCAAAGTATTTGAAATCGGAAGAGTTCGGCTCTAAAAGCGAAAGCGGACTTCGTGGGAGGGGAATCGTGGTACATGCGGGTGTGAATACATCTTCGTCTACATCCATGGGAAGGCGAGTAGTATGTTCGGTGTCAGATATGAGGGGTGATCGACCCATGTAGTCCGATATAAACCTACGGCATCCCGGCGAGTGAGGGACGGAAATGACGGGCGGGGAAGGAGACTCACAAGTCATAATAGAAGATGTCCCACCAGAGTCGCCGTCTAGACTCTGCCTCAAAGAGACTAAATTTACCCGGAAATTCGTCGGGGTCCACGTCAAGCCCCATAGTACGAGCAATGTTGACCATTTTGCCGACCTGTCCAAAAATAAAAATACATTTATGATTGGGGATCATTCATCAACGATCGACATTACTTGCCTCCGGGAGTAGACTGTGAACGACACGCGCTCTGCTGTCATGGAGAGCGTAAAGCACGTGGAGAATCATGGCCACGAGATAGTCTAGATCGTACGGGTTCGACTTTTCAAACAATGATAAGGATTGTTGCGAAAGCGCGAAGAGGACGGCGGGCGAAGAGACAGCATCCTTGGCAATGCCTTTGCACCTTTTATTCAGGATGGGGAGCAGATCTGGCTTCTTCCGGGTGGACGGACGAGAGGAAGAATCATCGGGTATCACACTGTCGCCATGTGCGACGTCCAAACGGACTTCTTCCTCGGCAATCTCTCTATCGACCAACGTACCTAGTGCAAAGGCCGCTGCGACGGCCGCAAAGAACGACAGTGTGGGCTTTGTGGAGGGCACGGCACGATTAGATGACAAAGGAGAGGAAGAACGACCGAAAAAGATTGCACGGGCAGTGTCTATCTTGCTCGCTACGGAGGCACTCTGAGGTGCGGGTGAATCGGGGAGTGGAGAGTCGTGGGGGTCTTCGGAGGACCACTTGAACATGGCCTCGGCACGGTCCTTGAAATGCTTGAAATTGAAACAGGGGTGCATCTTGAGGATATCCTCGACATTGTCAAACAATTTCTGTCGTCTCCGGGGAGCAAAGGGGAGATAGATGAACAAGCGTGGATTGACGCATGGCAGGTCAGAGACTGTGGGCGACGAAGACACATAGTAAGCGTTCAGGGGAGGCAATAAGAGATGTACAGGGGGATCCGAGGGGCCGGGGGAATCATGAGAGGGCAAGTTGGAGGGGGAAGGCTCCACCTTGACAGAATTTGAATTGTAGGCTGGACAGGGTGGGTAAGAAGGCAAAGATTGGACGGGAAGAATATCTCTGGAAAGCTCGAGTTCGTCAAGCCATATGGCAGTGATATCATCGAGGGATATTGCAAGGGAAGAGCCAGGTTGGCCGACTGCGAGAAGGGGACGATCGGAGTGTGTGGACGGAGCGGAGGGTTGTTGGTAGAAATTATGTGAGCGTGCGCCGGGTGCGGTAAACTGGGCGAGCTGAGACTCGACCTGGATGAGGCGGTTGTTGAGGGAGTGGAGGTCGCTTGATAAGGGGGTGAGACAGGCCAGATGGAAGTGAGGAGAGGGATACGGACACTTTTTCTGCTGCGGCAGGAGAGTAGACGCATCGCGCGACGGTATCGCGTTTGGTACACGAACCGCAAGGGGTGCGACGGTCGCACTTTAGCTTGAGACGCTTGCACTGGGGCTGGGGTTGAAGAGAGAGCTAGAGGGTGGAAGCGAGTACGGACCTCTGCACAGACGACAGTGACACGGGAACGGATTTGGCTGAGTGGAAATTAGGAACGAGGATCAGGAGGAGAAAGAGCGGACATACGGGCCAACTGCGGAAGGAGGAGGCGGAGGACCTGGCAAAGGGAGCTGCTCAGGAAGGTCCATGGAAGAAAGAAAGAAAAAGAGGTGAGAAAAGGGTCGCGTCGACGATTTGACTTGAAGACGGAGAGACAGAACAATGCACCATACCGGTTTCGGGTCACGATCAGGACCCCGGACAGACTTATTTGACAAAGGAGACTTCCACTCGGTTAGATTCGAAGCAGAAGACGGTTCATGAGTGGGATCAACGTTGCGGTTCCGCTTCTACAGTACATACAAAACGACTACTCGCGCTGAACTAGAGCCAACAGTCCGAGAGCACCTAGAAGGGCGTACTTCAACTGTGGGAAATCATTCTGTAATCAATAATTTATCCGCGTCAGATCCAGTCAGAAAATCCACGGAGATGGCAGGGTCGTGCGTACCATCGCGATCGTAACGTATCCTATAAAAGGCAAAAACCTGTTTACGAAATTGATATCAAAATTGAAATATTTCGATTAAATTTCCAGACATACCCGCGGACTTTGCCCACGATGTGGCGTCGCTCCAGGAATTCGAGCCCTTGGTAGAGCTCGACGTCGTCAACGTGATTGTTGTCCCCCTTGGTCAACATCAGCTGGTTCGGGCCAGGAGCGTACTTGGACAGCCTGCCAATATCGTAAGAAGACCTGAGCATCGCACTCGTCGCCAACCCACCGGTCCTTCTTGTTCCTCTTCGTCGAATTCGACACGAAGATGTCGTGCGTCTCCAGTACACGATGCACGATCGGAATCTCTGCGTTGGGCACCTTGTACACCGTAATGTCGCCAGTATGATATTGTTCATTGGCGAAGTTGGTCAGGAAGAGCAGGTCCCCGCGGTAAAAGGCAGGCTCCATCGAACCGCTGCATGTCCGTTAGCACGGACACGGGCACGACAAGGCCGGGCATCGCACCTCAGCACGACCACGATGGGTGACTCGGTGTTGAAAAAGAGCCCTAGCCCTTTCCAGAGCATCAGCCCAGACGCGATAACAGACGCAAAGTTGAGTACTTGAAGGAGCACCTGCAACAGACCGTCAGCACGACGCCCCGCGACGCGAAAGACAAGGACACGGACATGGCGAAAACCCAGCCTGCGCAATGTCTTGAGTTCATCAGCAAACATGGTCACCTGCAGAGTCAGACCTGCACACGTGGCTCCAACACTTCGCCGACTTCCATTTTTGGTAACCTAGAGCGACGATCCCTTGGACCAAGCAGAACGTTCGTAGCGATGACTAGGAACGTCCCCTAATCACCAGTAGTAGCCGTAGATATTTATTTCGTATTCTGTTTCTCATGCCAGTTACACCCCTCAGAGCACTCCCGCACCACCTCACCCATCCACAGCGTCGTACCACCCCGTAAGCACGCCCAGCCCGCGCTAATATCCCTCCAATCACCCCCCGTAGTCGCCGAACTCCCCCTTCCAGACCCAGTTCTCCCCTTGCCCTGCCCCCCCTGTCTATTCCCGGTACGTTCCCGCGTCTCGAACACGCCCACCGCTAACGTAATCTCCAGCTCAGGACGAGTCTCGTCCCGACGGTCCTCCAGGTCCAGACCAGCGCGCCGCTAAAATGAGCCCCGTCGAATCGGACGTCGTCAAGGAAAAGTGCGCTTCTCCCGGTTGCCTTGGAAAATACCCTACTGATCCTCCCCTCTCCCTCCAGAGTGTGTGCACCATCATCATGATCATAAATCCGCCTCGCCATCAAGTCTGCTGCACGCGACATCCTCGGCCCGGTCCATGTCCGCCCTCCTTGTATACTGCCTTTTCCCCCCATCAAACTCTGTTCCATGGTTCTTTGATGGGCCGTCCGCGAATTCTATCCACACACTAACGGCTATCCAACGTGCTTCCGAACCAGATACAATAGACGACTCCCTTTATGAGCTTCGCTTTCAAATCCCCGTTTTTCCCAAACGATTCACCTTTTTTTTCCTTGGAACCTTCTTTCATCTTATCGTATCGTCGCCGCCTATTGCCCACGCTTTTCACAATATAGTTTCACGAGCTCGGCTAAGCACCACATGGGTGCGCGAGATCGGCACCACGTGTGCGCCAACGTCACTCTGCCCCATCAAGCCAGAGCAACCCACGCAAACACCTCCTCCCTCCCCTTCTGCCCTGGGCTCGAATACGCCACCCGCAACCGCTCCGCCGCCAGCTCCTCCAGCATCTCCACGTTCTTCGGCGCCGCCGTCCCAGAGGCCGAATGTGTCGCTTGCTTCCCATCCTTGCGGATCCGTCCCGTACACTAGACACGTCAGCCCACGCCAAACCCGATCCAATTAACCCACCAGTTTGACCCCATACCACGCCCGCACGGTGATCCCCAACGGCGTCGACTCGACCGGGGGCTCACAGTCATCCCCGTCGGTCATGTCCACCACCATCAAAAACAGCTGGATCGCGAGCGGGACGTCCCCCGCCGTGTACGCCGTCTCCGCCGCCTGGAGCACGTAAAACGGATTCTGCGGCGAGAGCACGAGGACGTGCATGAGCGACTGCAACGCGTGGGCGTATCTGTCCGACGATCGTGAGGCACGAAATTTAAACCCCCCCACCAGGGCATCACGTACTGGCTACACGTCGCGTACATGTCCGTCAGTTCGAGCCACCCCTCGATGTCCGTATAGAACGTGTCGAGATACTGCGCCAATTCGTGCACCGCCTTGTCCATCTTGCCCGTCCGTCGCAACACCGACACGCGGCGCTTCCAGACGCGCTTGGAAAGCGGGGGGGGGGGCATGAGCGAGTGAGAGCATATGCGAAAACACGACACACCGCGTTCGTCGGATCCGCCTCCAACAGCTCGGTATAGTACTTGAGTGCGGTATCGGGGGGCTCTGTCGCCTCCATTCGGATGCCCGTGAGCCAGTCTACGCGGGGCGACCCGGGAAACGTGTCGTTGAGCGTTCGGAGGCATTTCTGCGTGCATATGGGTGAGCCAGGGAACACGTCCATCACGAACGCGCACGCACGTCCGCCACGTCCAGCCGCCCCACGTCGACCGCCGCGAGGAACAGCTGCTCCAGAAACGCCCACGCTATCGCGGTGTCAATCCCAGCATCCGCGGACACGAAAACAACGCCGACGCACCGTCGTCGCCCGTCTTGGCGTGTGCATTCTTGTCGAGGATGGGCACGCCCTTTTCGAATACGTCTTGGGAGGCGCGTGCGTTCTGTGCGCGGTATGTTGCGAGCTGGTCGAGGGCAGCGTGGACGCTCGTCATGTTACAGGGCAAGGTACAAATACGGTCATACAAAAGCAGTCCTTTTTTTTTTTTTTTGCTCTTCTGCGAACGAGTGTCTCCGTGCAATCCACCGTACATAGATGCACAGATTCACCCTTTGTCTTTGAGAACGCCTGCACGGTTACGCATCGCATCGCCCAGCGATCATGGCGCTCCGGTTTCGTCACGTTATAGCGGAACGCCCCCACCCCACCCCATCAATGGTACCAGACACCTGGGCCCACACACGATCGATCATCAATACATCAGTACACAGTCTCGATCGCCCACTGTTGGTGTGCCTTGGGTTTGGTCGTATCGACGTCTTCGAGCGTCACCTGCACCACCACGCATGAGCATCCACCCCGTCACATCGACCCGCGCCGTGCTCACGATGTCCTTCATCTGCGTGCCCTGCGCCGTCCAACCCCTGGCCTGACCGGACGCGCCCGGCACCACGATCCTAACTCGAGTGTCATCACCCAACATCTCCCCACGCACGAGACGGCACCACGCACACATACGAGTTTGGCAGCCCCGCCACGGGCACGAGCTGCCACTCGGACGCGGGACCCTCGTCGGCGACGATCAGCTGCCCGCTCCCGTCCAGCTTGGCGTGTTTGACGCCTGGAAAGTCCTGTCGGAGCGCGACGAGCGTGCAGTGGCCGTCTTTCGTGTTCGTGAGCTGCCACTAGCGTTGTCACCGATCAGCGACCGACCCACGCGAGGGAAGAAGAGAGAGCGCGGGCGGAACGCACGATGCCGTCGTTGCCCTCGATGCGGACAAAGTCGACTGGGCCTGCATCGTCCACGGCGCCGAGGAGGGTGTATGGCTCCCGAGATGCCAGTCCGATGGTATACTTTCCGTCCTTGGGTCCGCCCATGTGGCTGCGTTTGCGTGCGACGAGGGCGGTTTGATATGTACGATCACACCCGGACGCGAACCGAGCACGCCACCCCTAAATATCGTGGGGCCCCCTAACTCGCTACCACTTAAGGTTTGAGGGTCCAGGTACTACCTCACCGATCTGGGGGGATGATTGAAATTCCCATTTTCCTATCGAGACCCAACTGCGACCGGCCATGGGATCCCCGCGTGGACGAGATCCACAGGGCTGTGCGCTAGAGCGACATGAAAAAAGGGGGATGGCTGATGGGAACAAGGACGTCCATCGTAACCAAATCGGTGTCTTTGTACAGTACACTCAGATCTGCCCAATGCATCCTAGGCGAGCCAGTCGGAAGTGCAGAAGACGTGTCAAAAGCCCATCGTCAAACACGTTAATCGCAAGTCCTGCTCGACAGATCGTGCTGATAAAAAGCGCAGTTTTTTTACGTGTGCCATGATCCGTCGGATCGTGGGTTGCCGATCCCCAAGGGTTGACGCTCAGTCACTGGACCTGTCTGACATTGGGCGTCACTCAAAAGCTACCGCGCGAGTTGACAGGGAATTTACGGGAATGACCAAAAGACGGAAACGAGGGCGCCGCATCGAGAGGCCGATTGTCGTACTATGCGTCGGAAGAACGGTCAAACGCACGTAAATTTACGAGGGATGTTTATGTCGCGAAGGGCTGGAGCGAAGTACTCGTGTGAGCGGGATCAGAAGCCAAAGGAATGCGTCCGATCAATGCGAACGGGTTCGAGAGGAAGTAAAAGCGCTCTAACTTGCGAACCCTCCGGGCCGTAGGTAACAACTGGTGTTACTGCAATGTTCCTCCTGGTTCTTCTGGCAACGTGCGCCGTTCAAGCTCTGCGACCGGGTTGCAGCTTGATGGTCGATACGACGACCTCACGGGGATCGATCATCATGAGGGAGTACCCCGTTCCTGCTCAAGCCTGAAGTTCAAGCTTCTCGATACGCGGCAGTTTATGTACACCGGATGTGTGAGCATCGGCAAGTTAACTTCAGCTAAACTCGGATACTATGTCCAAACTTGTCACCGTTTTGCCGGTCATGAGAGGATTCTCGACAACCTGCCTCCGTCACAAGCTCGACTCAAGATGACTTGAGGACAGGAATTCCGATGCGATGTGAGCGGAGTCTTTCTGCAACTCAAGGACGCCGCGTGGGTATTCAGGTAACTGATAACATCTAGTTCCTACAAAGATCTCGAGCAGTTTGTCGATCTGCTCAACTTCACGCCCATGAAGGCGATCCAGACCGCTACCGCCTTGGGTGGTGAGATCATGCTGCACCCTCACGAATGGGGCAAAGTTCAGCCCGGTTACTACGCCGACCCGAGCCTCGTCGATAGTAACCCAGTGGAGGACATCAACGTTTTGATTGCAAACAACCGGAAACCAGTGGATGTCGTCGTGATCGTGCGTTGATTCGTAATGTGCGATCAGCCCTACTGACTGGAGTGCACAGAAGGGCCAGGTTCACAGGAACAACGATGCGGGGAGAGTGAGAAAGTGAACACAACATGCCACGTGTCTTCTCGCATATGCTCGGTGTATTTTACCCTATGGAATGGAATGTCAAACTCGATTTCGTGTCTTGTATCCTAGTGAATGCTTCAGAACGATCATCGGAATAATTGTCAATGGGCTCAGGCGCGGTCACCAACCAGACAAACCAAATCAAGCAATTGCCAAAGGATATACTTGCCATTCCGGTGAGTTATAGTTTATGCCATCGCTGGTGCTACTGCGCAAACCGTCTGATACAATGTGGCTCTGGTTTCCTCCGTTCCTCCAAGGCCATAGTTTGTTTGTTGAAACTGGAGGGCCTTTCTGAGTGTGACCAGGGTTGACCCGGATTGATACCAACCGGCCAGGTGGGTAAGTAACATAGTTCCTGTTATCCTCTCATTAGGTGACGATCTGCAAAACGATCGCAAGGCGGATAGACCCACCTCTGGGTCGCATCGGGGGATACACTTGACCCACACGCTCCAGTCCAGCCATTTCATCAGACGATCCAAGTCTCCTGCCCAGGTATTCCAAACGTGCGTTACCTCGGCAATATCGGGAGATGGTTTTGTGTTTAATGATCTGTCGAGGCCGGCATACACCCCTGCTGCCCACATCTTCGTCATAACGCGGCAAATTTCCCGGCTGGTCCCTCGCACGGCCCGGAGGATTAATATCTCAGAGTCTGTCATGGTTCCCAACCTGGGCTCCACGAAGGATGTATGTGTCGTGGCACAAAGCTTGTACACAGGAGTTGCCCAAGCGAGGTCAGCCTCATCTGACGGATCGATGGGCTTCACGGAGAAAAGGATGTAGGGCGTCAGCGTGGTTCTCAGCTGCGTCTGAGTCTTGTTGGCAAGATCTAGAAGGTCGCTTGGGTTCGCTGCCGACGAAGTCAGGAGATGACGCATCAATTCGAGTCGTCCTGCAAATCGATCAACTATGACCTGGATGAGTGTCCTCCAGTCAATCTCGCGAGACAAATTTGATGGTCTGTCAAGCGCTGCCTTCAACCTCGACTCTACGGCCAACAAGTCTCTGCTGGATGTATTTTGGGCACGGTGGTCCCACCTTTCCTGACCAGCTCGAATGGGAACTAGCGATGGAACGAGTTGTGTGTTGTAGAAGGAGACCAATCCAGCTAGATCCAGTTGGACACGCGTCTCGCCGGGAAAGCGATTGTGCCAAGAACCAGCTTCGATAACTTCATATAAGATGAATCCGACTGTACAATTTCACGTAAGGATTTTTTGAGAAGCAAGTTTGACGGACAGACTCACCTAAACGTGGGGTATAGGTCGCGCGCATCTTTAGATTCACGGAAGATACTAAGCTGAGACCGGAAGGGGAGTCGCAGAGCACAACCTCACTAAAATATTAAGGTGAGCTGGGCCATGAGGGAGATGGCGGTTGCTCACAAATCCATTTCCATCCTGTAACAACTTTCAATACAAGCAGATGTAGGGAGGAACTTTTAAAAAGTACCTCACTAAGCCATCCAAACTGAAATCCCTTCCCCACTCACAAAGGTCTTGCATCATCGGTAATTCCATCTCGAGGGTGCCACCGCGTGTTGTACCCCACGCAAGAAGTTCTTGGGTGTCCGCTGTGCCGTTTGGGATATTTGCGGCACTACTTCCGTCGAAATATACGACCTTGAATGGCCGAGTAGTTACAAATGTAAGTAACCGGCATGAGTCGCCTGGACCCCCAAGAAAGGGTTTCATACAGAGGACGTCCGAGTGTTCAGGTTCTGTTGCAAGCCACCACGGAGCCAGTGGCAACTCATCATTGTCTTCCTTCACATGGTAAAGTAGTGTTCCTTTTGGAATGATACCTGGGACAATGTTATGACCTGGAAAAAAGTGCACGTTCAGCCGAATGAGCCAACCTGGTCACTGCTTTCATACCATTCCTCATGCGTGTGTTGGGCCAGCGTTGAAGGAGCGAATGAACCGTCTCAAACACGAGGTGATCAGTATCATTGGGGTTCGTAAGCTGATTGAGATTCCATTCTGCAAGACCGTCTTCGCCACGAATGGTTTGACTTGCGTCTGGCCAACCGTGACTCAAGTCTAACGGAGCCTGGACAGTGCTGGCGAGCGAGAGGGTTGCTACAAAGCAGATATTCACAAGAACTGCTCGGAGCATCATAGCATTGTCAGAGGGTTCAGTGGCTATTTGTGCACCCAAAACATCTTACCTCGGATCCATCCGTTCGTAGAACTTCGGCGAAACCTGGCGCGCTGCTCTTCGAAGATGTTAGTTAGTCACAGTGGCTTCGGACATTGTTTATGTAATCTGGTTAGATATGGTAAACTTTTTCGCGGGATCGAGCAACTGGTTTTTTTTTTTTTGGATAAGCGGTGTTATTATGTAGCAACTGGCTACACGGCCAGTTGTTGTAAAGGTTCCACTGAGGCTAAGTGAGGATTAGGTTCCTAATGGGACCATGGCAGGTTCCTTGGTGGATTTCTGGCAAATACCCTACTGTTCATGATGTGTGTATAAGCATTAGTGGTATTTAAATAGCCTAGTGAATGCTATGAAATGTCACTGAAATTGGTTGACTAATTGGCCACTAACTGGCTGTGAATATTTGAAGTTCAGTCAAACCCAGCATGTAGATGTAAAACTTTGTAGTATTATGTAAGTAGAATAGATCAGCAGATCTGAGACAAGTGTTCTGACGCAAGGCTGGTGGGGGGCAGGCATGCCAGTGAATTTTCAGACTCAGATTCACATCCAGTCTAATTAGTCAGACAAGGCTATGAAATTTCATAGCATTCACTAGGCTATCTGAATACCATTATTATGTTAGTTTATGGGCTTCCTTTAAGTGTTTGCATGCACTGCAACTGCCTGGCCTTTGGTGGTGTCCATGGAGCATTAACTTTCAATGTCTTGTTGCTGTTGTCACTTCTGGTTCACCCAGAGCTTTTTAATTATGTTTCTAGATGCCATGGATGTTACAATTCATTGGGACCCCCTATCTTTTCTTTCTTTGTTACTTTATAATCTTTCACAGTCTTCTTTTGATTTTCTATCTACAGTGTGTGACATGTTATGATTCATTGGGACCCCCTATCTTTTCTTTCCTTGATACCTTAAAATCTTTCACAGTCTTCTTTTGATTCTTTATCTATGTGACACAGTAATATTGATATCCTGTCATATTCTAGACTTTGCCATGTCTATTTATGTCTTCTTTCTATTTTCACTTAGAAATCTCTGATCACTTCCTATGTGTTTCCACTTGCACAGCCCATGCTATTTATTCCTCTTCACTTCCCACCATTATTTGAATAGCCCTTGATTGCAGCACCTCTGCATAGGATAGCATAGGATTATACTTAGATTGTGCAGCCTTCTGGCTGTCCTTTGACTCCAGGTGACTCAGTACAACTGGCACCTAGTGTTGCAAGTACACTGTGTCATACATTGGAAGGTCTGACTTACATACCTGGTGTAATATCCAGGGAGGATCTTACATGGGTGAGGTAAAGGATATCAAAAGAGAATTGATTAGAACTCAGCTACCCTGAGTATGTACTTATATACATAATGTGTGTGAACTCTATCTATACTTAGCATACAGTATTTGTTTCAACACTCCCCCTTGCTTAGTCATTGGTAAGATGTGCAAGCATACAAAGGGTAAAGTACTTTTTAAGTGGAGTAAAACTCCAGACCAAGCTGCAAATGGAATTCATTGAACTTGACTTGTCCAAAGTTCTTAATGAATATATCTGCAGGATTGTCAGTCCCAGGGATATAGAATAGTTCAACTAGCTTATGAGTTGTGAATGCATTGCATATGAAGTGGTATTTCACATGGATGTGCTTATTATGCTTTTTGGTCACAGGGTTTTGTGCAATGAATAGGCTACCCTGATTGTTGCCACAGATGGGGATAGGTCTTAGCTTATAACCAAGTTCACTCATCATCTCATGTATCCACACACATTGCTGAGAGCAGTTGCTCAAGGCCATGTATTCTGCTTTGGTGGAAGAGATGGCGGTGGTTTTTTGTAAGTGTGAATTCCACAAAAACACACCATTGGCCAATTTAAGATAAAAGCTGGTTTGGAAGTGTGCAGTATTAATGTCCTGTGCCCAATCCAAATCTGTACAGGCAATTAAGCCTTTGCCACCAGCACCATTGTAAATGAGTGTGTAATTGTGAGTGCCAATGAGATAACAGTGGATATATAGGGCCTGATCTAGGTGTTCCTGAGATGGATTGGCTGACATGTGTGCCAGTTGGGTAATGGCATATGCTATGTCTGGACAGGTGCCAATCATTAGATACAGCAATGATCCAATCACAGTCTGAAAATGCATCTGTAATTCATGTTGGACCAGTTTATCATTCTTCACTGGGTAATAACCCTGTGGGAGAGGAGTAGGTGCAGATTTGGTATTTGATATGCTGTATTGTTCAAGCACCTTGTTGAGGTAGTCTTTTTGGTTGATCTGGATAGTGCGACCTTCTTGACAGATGTTCATTTGGAGGAATTCAGATGGTTCTCTGAGATTGCAACATTCCCACTTCTTCATGAATGCAGCCTTAATCTTGTCTATGAAAGATTTGTTGGGGCTGCAGAAGAGGGTGTCATCAATATAAACTACCACAAGTACAACATTTTTACCATTGTAGTATATAAAGAGTCCAGCATTGGTCTTCAAATGTTTGAAACTGAGTTCTGTCATGGACTTATCAAGCGCTTTCCACCAGGCTAAGCTGGCTTGCTTAAGTCCATAAAGTGCACATGTGAGGCAGAGGACTTTGCCTTTTGCATTGGGAGGCATGAACCCTTCAGGGAACTCCATATAGATTTCCTCATCCAGTTTACCATAAAGGTATGCAGTGTTACGCTTGGTCCGGGTAGGAACGAGCATAGGCTCAAAGAACTAACAGAGGGTCAAGGGGTTCAGATGATTCGGTCAAGAGGGCTTGCTGAATAGTTAAAGGGGTCATCCGACGATGAGTCGATGAAGAGATCAAGGGGTTGTCCGACGATGAGTCGACGAGAGGTTTCAAGGGATCGTCCGACGAGGAGTCGACAAGAGAGTCAAGGTGGTCAAGGTAGAATTGAGCAGGACTAAGCTGGGGTTACATTGAGTAAGACGACGGCTTAAGTACTGCCAAGAATAGAAGGTAATGGAAGGTCATGGAAGGTTGGTGGCTAAGCAAAGTGAAGATAGAACCTTCCACAGGAAATAGAAGCGTAGATAGCAAGAATAGAAGGCGGAAATGA
>JBBPLE010000190.1:0-10933 GCA_038089675.1 Boletales sp. KT-2023b
ATTAGAACTCAGCTCTGCTGAGTCTGAAGCTAAATACATAACATGTGTGAACTAATTACTATGTATGTAACATAGAGTCCGTTCAACAGCTTTCGCCCACCTCTGCCGCCTGGATAGACTCAGGCGAGCGTTTGCAGACCCGTGATCTTTCTACAGCAGCACTGACATCGGAATCTCCTGTTGTTAGGACTCCACCAGGGACTGGCACAATGTATACACCGTGGCGATTCCCGTCTGTAGCCGGTCTCGCTGCCCATGCTCGGGCCACCATTAACCACAGACCATTGACGGTGGTGCCATCGTTCCATCCTCCCAGAGGAGTATATACGGTACTTGTTCCAGGAGTGCAACATTGCCTGCGGTAACGCTGATGTACTGTCTCAAACGTTGGCATATGCGAAAGCCGTTATCGATGGCGGCTTGATTCTTGTACGCTATTTGATTTATACAAGGATACTGTGGGCGTCTGCACTGGTAGGTGCGGAACGCTTTCGAGCTGAAACAGCTGCACATCAGCATATTTAGTCAACGCACGGTGCACAACTGGATCCAGGAACAGAGACCGGGCCACTCTACGCCTGCCAGTGCATGACGACCCTGCGGGGGTTGTAATCAAAAGAGCTGAAAAAGGACAGGAGAGAAGTTAAAATGGACGGTTGGGTGAGTTGAAAGTTATATCGGTCAACTGCATGCGAATTTTGATGGTGACAATTACTATACAAGGACTGGATCATCGATGTATCGAGCCCGCGGCTGCTCATACTAACCCATCAGATACCATGACCACCAAATTTCAACCCTGAGACTCGGACTCACCGGCTGAAGCATGCTATACTGACCCCTAGCATTATTCTGTCGTGCTTGGTCGGTATTGATTCATCATTTTCTGATGTTTCGACGGATATACAGATCTCTTATCTCGTGATCGCTGTTGGACATACTGAGATGATTTGCGACGTTAAACATCGAGCATGCAAGTATCGAAGCGAAGGACAGCTAGATCCACTTTCTCATTTTTCCAACCAATTGTCCTATTTTGTCGCAGCCGTCGTCGTTCGCAATCGCTACCTTCCCCTCCTCATCCGTCATCCCGACACACGCCTTCCACCGCTCCAGATCTCCCGTATCGACGCCCAGTGCACGCACAATCGTCTCGAGGTAACCCAAATCGGCACTGAGCTGTGCAGCTCCTGAAACACTCAGTGTTTTAATCTGCGTGAGAATGTCCTGCGTAAGGTGAACGACCGTGGCACGACCGAGCGACGAGAGCCACGCAGCAGTGACAACTTCGGCCGAATGCGTTTGCCCCTGTCCCTCCGCCTCGCTCGTCCCTGTATCTACACCATCTATACCAGTCAGCCCTCCGAGCTCAAACCCAAGCGCGTCATCCTCCGCATAGACCTCGAATAACCTCGGAAGGTTGAGCAATCCGTCACCGACGCGGTGTGCGACCTCGCTCGGGCTAAGCGAAAATGTGGGAACCACCACGCCGGCTGTGCCAGCTACTGCCTCCTGGACACGCGCAGCGGACCACAGCGGCAGCGTAGGATACGTTGCGAGATGTGCGTACAGCGGTGAGAGTAACACGTGCTGTAGCGTGCGCTGGTTCGCGCGAGCGAACGCGATTAAGGCGGCGTGTGTGCTCGGGAGGAGACGCGTGGCAGATGCCTCGGCGGGCCCGACGGACGTGAGGAGTTCTCTGAGTTCGAGCGAGTTCAACGAAGATTGGGCAAGCAGGAGGCCCTCGCCTTTGGTCGCCCCGGGGGTGTACACGCCAGAGCCACCGTTTCCCCATGCAGTTCGAAATGCCGTCGACACCTGTCCGAGTGATGCTCTCAGGCGGATCTCGAACATGCCAAGTCGATCTTTCACCGCTCGTCCAGCGGCAAGAAGATGCAGCGCTTTTTGTATGTGCGCCCAATCCTGTGAAGTATAGTCCAAGTCTGCAAGTTCTTCATCTTCCAGAGTCGCTGACGCCACCTTCGGGCCAGATCCCAAGATTGATTGTGAATCCACTTCAATGAGATTCGAAACGCCATTTGTCCAGCTCTCCACAAAGGCACTCGCGAAGGCATCTAGAGTGCGCACGAGGCCGACCGAGGCGTAGCCATAGGTGAAGACCAGACAACGTTCAATACTTTCCTCCGCAGCGCTAAACACGTCCACGGCACGTTCACGCATGGTTCGCGCAGCCCGATCCCCATCTAGATCCCCGACATTAGTCGGAAGCGGAGAGCCCAAGTTGTCATCCAACAGCCGCTTCTCGAGGGTACCAAAGTCAACCTGGAAATCAAGGAATGGCTGGAAGAGGCACTGATCCCACTCTTCGCCTTCGTCCGTACTATCACCAACTATGTTTGCGTTGGCCATACCTCCAAGTCTGCCCGTAGTACTCATTGACCGCCAGGACATCGACATCCGCGTAGAGCGTCTTCTTGCAGCCTTGCCTTCCGAAGAAGACGTGGGCGTAGTTAATAAGGGTGGCGAGGATGCACGTAATCTTTCGAGTATTCTTTGAGCACCTCGTGCAAACTCCTCTGAGGCTTGAAAGAGCTTCACCACGTCCTTTAATGCCGTTGCACTATTCCCATTGTGGAATAGAGCGGCAAAGCGTTGAGCGGGAGGTGGTGTGAGCACATTGAGAGTGGTATAGATGAGAGCAGCGAGCGTTCGTTCTGGGTCCCGAAAGATGTTGGGAAGGGCGGTACGCTCACCACTCAACATCGTAAGAAAAGAGGATAGAAAAGAGGGATAAAACATGCTCAGCGACTGGGGAGTGATCTTGTCGACAACTTCGCCAGACCCGGGCTCGCCTTCGATAATCGCTTTGCTCCATGTCTCTACTATGGAGCTACGTCGCGTACCATAGTAATAGTTTCTGAACTCGCCTTCCCGCTCTATGTCAACGAAGATGACATAGAACGACTTGCACGATTCCACGTCAGAGGCAGTGACAGCACGTACAAGATCAGGGGAAAGAGCAGCCTCGAGCTGGTTGGCAAGTGAAGTCAGCAGCGCACGGCGAGGTTCGTGTACTCCTCCAGATGAGGCACCGGGGGTAGTGGCCACGCGAACAGATACGGGCATTAACCTAGCGGAAGCGGACAGCCTGGAAGCAGCACGGGCATATGCCTTGTCTGCAAGCAGAGCGGTGACTTCTGCTTCAAGGGCGCTCCACGACTCTGCCTCGCGGAGGACATCGCGAGTAGCCTCCATTCTGACCCTCAGCATATCCAGACGCTGCAATCGTTCGAGGATCCTGGACGTCGCGTCGGACCCTGCAGCATCGGTTGTCATCTGAGCCAAGTTGCGAGACTGCGGAGATGGAAGAGACTGTGCAAGGATGTTACGAAGTGCCAGTGCACCGTCACGAGTGAGGTGGATATCGTAGGCAAGACGAGGTGCAACACGTGCAATGTCGTCAATGATGTGCTCGAGGGTTGCCGACGTGGACTGGGCTGCTATCGACGTTGCGGTCTGAAGCGCTTCGAGGGTGGTTGCATGAGCGAGGAGTGGGGGGTCGTTGGAGGCGGCATTGTCTGGAATGTTGAGCACGATATTGAGCCATGTGAGCACGTCGGGTGAATTGTCGAGCTGCTCAACGACCGACGCTGCAGTCACTGTCGAGGTCATGCCAAAAATGCCAGTTTAGGAAATCAGCTTACTCCCATTACAACAAAAGATCGAGTGTTATCATATCTCAACTAGGCGAACCATCGTGTAATTCGGATATGGTGTAACGGCTAACATTGCCGCCTCTCACGGAGTCACGCGGCAGCTCGGGGTTCGATTCCCCGTATCCGAGTTTTTTTTGGTCCAGCCTGAGCAGAAGGTGTAACCGGTGGCCCGGGGTTCGATTCCCTCCATCCGAGTTTTTTTGGTCCAGCCTGAGCAGCAGAAAAAAAAAACTCGGATACGGGGAATCGAACCCCGAGCTGCCGCGTGACTCCATGAGAGGCGGCAATGTTAGCCGTTACACCATATCCGACTTGTATTACAGAGGTCGTCAGAATACCATCCACATTTTGTGGGATATGCTCTAGGTAACTTCAGCTTATATGCATATGTCTCCACTGTTCAACTATCGGATATGGTGTAACGGCTAACATTGCCGCCTCTCACGAGTCACGCGGCAGCTCGGGGTTCGATTCCCCGTATCCGAACTTCTTCGCAACATAATGTTTGGCCTTTTTTTATTGTTGTTTTAGTCATCAATAAATAGTATCCATACTAGCCCTCTTTCTCCCGCAGTTTTCGACCGAAGGAACACAAATCTACAGAGTTAAATCGTGCGAAAAGATGGGTGTTGTGCCCGTAATGATATCATTTCCCTGCCTTTGCTGCGCAGCGGTAACCACTAACCGTAAGATTAATCTACGTCAGAGTGGGTCGAGTGCCGATGGACCCGGACGTTGCATATGGTCAGCAGAATTTGATGAACGGCGGTATGTATTTGAATATGCACAACCCAGCTAAAATGAACGAGGATTGGTTTGGTGTGGAAAACCTTTCTCTCTGGCTCTTATTCAGGTTCTGCATCAGGTTCTGATGCAACTCATTCTAGTCAACCGTGTCAAGTGGTGGATGCGACTATTTCATGCGTACGTCGGTTGTGACATGTGTGGTCGAAAAAAGGGTACACTCGGATACGGGGAATCGAACCCCGAGCTGCCGCGTGAAAGGCGGCAATGTTAGCCGTTACACCATATCCGATGGTGACACTCATGTCCTTTGGAAATACAGAATCCAGAAATCTCCGCAACAGCCTTCGTTTTGAAATCACATTAGTTGCTCTTGTCATTACACCGGCCTGCTCATCATTATCATGCCAAGGTACCAATGTTGCGATCGTGACGTTACCATGATGTAGTGATATTGATTTGGCTCTGGCACCGTCACTATGTACACGCTGCCAATATTAGTCTCAATCGTCACAAATAGATTTGCATATATTCATGCATGCAAGGTGGTCGACGCGTTGCAATAATAAGCGCCCGTACAGGATGGCAGGAACGGTTTAACAGGGGCCGTTCAGGGGCGTATTCATGAATCTTAAGTGGTTCCGATTCTACAGCTTGGTAGGTGGTACATGTGATCCGGGAATTCAGATTGCGGATCTTCGGAACACTGTTTATCTCTGGAAGTATCACAAGTCATCTACCAACGATCTATATCGGGATTATGTACGATGATTGCTGGCAACCCTACCTGCCAACGATCTCGGATTGGCAGCCGTGGTCATTAGAGTAGTGGATCGACCAAATGATCTCTAGCTGGCACGTTGTCGTATATCATTCGTTTACCCAATTCGGTCGCAGGAGGAAATGAAATATTGGTTCATAGCAGGAAGGAATGTCACACAGAAAGAAAAAAATACAGAAGAAAAAAAAGTATCATAAGGATTGTCACGAAATAGATATATCACAAGACGGACTGCCTCTACAACCGGCTAGGATTAGGAAGAAAACAGACCGAGGCCAGCACAGTGCGCATAATGCGCGTCCCTCGCCACCCTACGCGAGAAAACAGTTCCACAACTTGGACAGTTCCACCTCCAGAGAAGATGTTTTTCTTGAATATGTCTCATTAACGCATCTTTGTTAAATGCGGAGAGCTCTGGACAGTTCTCCCACTGACATGGGAAACCAATGGAGGGATGCCCCACACCATATACTCCGTGAAAATCCCGCAGGTGAGCAGGAAAGTAGAGCCCTTGAACAGCGGCACTGCATCGTGTACCCGCTTCCACCCAGCAACAAGTGTGCGGGCTGAGTTCTGGAGAGCTGGCAATGGATACCAACCTTCGCGCATCCTAAGGAGGGTGAGAACCAGTGGTTGATTGCGTGTCTGACTTACCTCGTCAGTGAAATCGTGATTGAAACCATCGCTAAAGTTCGAACTGTTCTGAGGCATCGTGTTCCCTCGAAAGAAGGGCTATTGGTAGGCTGCGGGACGTTGTTCAGAAAGAGAGCACAACTGCACCAGACATTTATACCGGCATCAGCCCAGATGCAATTGCGATATGTTGGCCACTTCCGTGACGATGAGATTTGTTGGGTGCTTGCGCGATTTTTACAGCATGGCAATTAAGGCCGCCTTCTACGAGTATGTACTCGCATGCGTGCCATACTGATATATCATCACCTGCCCCTCGATGTGGTTGGCCTGGTAGTTGGCTTGGCCAAATTCAGGGGACTTCCGTGCATTAAACCACGATATGCCACTCGACATGAGTCTGCCAGCGACTGTGGACCGGGAACTCTATTTATGCATCCAATGGGATGGATTTGATCTTTTGTACTTTCTTGAGGTATGTCACCGTGTGACAAATACCAACCTGGTGGAAGAGAATGATTCAGCAGAGAAATGGGCCGATGGCACATTATTTGAAGGTCTCGTGCCAATGGCATTACCAACGCGGCAACCACTTTGCAGGCGCCTGCCGATTGGCCCGCATACGTGCAACACAGGTAATATAACAACTACAGTTCATTGATTCCACAAAGCGGACCAAAAACACCTACAGCCGTAAAGCTACACTACAACAGTGACTAACATTCGAACGTTACTGAACGGTAGGAATGTACATGCACATGCTCGAAATCTTTGCGGGATTAATTGAATCATGGAACACAATGACGAATGAAGACCAGATAAGGAGAATGATCAAATAAATGCAAACAACGGATGTAAGGGGACGCGTGTGGATCAAAAAAGGTGCCGCTGAGTAGTCTACAGTATCAACACACCTTCAAGAACCTTTTGGTGCCTCCTTGACAGAAATGGCCTGCTCCTCATTCATGGCAGAGATAATTGTGACCAAAAGGTCCTTTCCATCGTCGAAATCCGCCTTGATTTGTTTCCCAAGGTCGCCTTCGGGGACCTTGACATCATCTTTGGCAACCCCGTCCGCGTTCACGAGGTTCAGAAAACCATCGTCAACGTTCACCTAAAAGTGTGATGAGATCATGGTAAATATGTTCAAAGCAGATGAAATCTACAAGTTGGTATTCGTTCCGTTGGATGTTAGGGACATCCATGTTATGTGTAGAGGGGCAGATATCTTCCTATTTCAAGATATATAGTATGTTCAACCTGTAATGTTTGCAAATTGATACATACAAGTTTTTTACCAGTAAAGATCTAAACGAAAGGAAGTCAGGGGATCAAAGAAATCAAGCGCCAAGCATCCAAACATACATCGATGGCAACGAGGTGGACCTTGGCATGACCATGCTTTCCGGTCTTGGATGTCGACATGTCGACGATTTTGCATGGGCGACCTAGGGAGTATGTCAAGACGAGAGATAGGCAAAGGGGGTACGTTTTAAGACAGACTTACCTTTGATGAGGACATGTCCATTTTTTCGAAGAGCAGAACACTGCATTGGGTAGGTCAGGGAAGCACCTGCATTGGCCTAAGAGTTGCCATCGGGTACGATCAGCAAAAAGGTGAGCGAAAGAGATAAGCGGGCAAACCTGCTCAAATTGTTGGTTGTGCTGCTCATCGTCAGACATCGTTATGGATGGGAAAGGGGAGGGGAGTCTAGGGGAGTCTACGTGGAGGGAAGATAGTAAAGATGAAGGCAGATGATGAGAACGAGAAGCTGAAAAACGAGTAACCGCCAACTCGATCACGGTGGGTATTTTCAGGCTCCGACACGTGTGAAACCAAGAAATGCCGAGCTGCCGTGGTCTACCAAACCGTCTAGTATTGAAGAATCTGACATGCTGCGAAAGGGCTAAAAGGGTGAGTTTCACGTGGGTTTGCGGTAATGAACCACAAGTGATCCATCAGACACTGACTTTGGAACGTACTGACTTTGCGCCGGTCGCATTCGACGTTCCACGGATGTCGGGAATTGCCGAAACTCATCACTGCCGAAACCACCACTCGGACAGTCGCTTCAGCCTGGCAAGTATAAGACGAGTCTTCCTCCTTGCTTGCGCTGATCACGACTAGATCTAGCACTACTCATTGACCTGTCTGATGCACCCATTTGGAGGAACACCAATATGTCCCCGCTGTACCAAGGCTGTGTATGCTGCCGAGCAGGTATGCACTTTCACCCGCGCTCATATGCGTACATTCATGGCAGTTCAGGTTATGGGGCCAGGTCGCAAGGTATGCAGTCTCGGCTAACCCTGCAGGATCGCCGTCCTACTCATGTTTCGTAAACTGTAGCTTTACCACAAGGCAAGTAATTAAACCACTCCTCCGCGTTTGCTCATCCAGGCGCTCCGTCCTCAACAGCCATGTCTTGCGTGTACTTCGTGTAACAAACGTCTGGACTCCCTGACCCTGCTAGAACACGACCAGGAGGTATGGTTTTTTCTTCATGTCTAATTCACTCATGTCGACCCTCGCTCGATTTAGCCATATTGGTATGTGCCACTTATGCACACATTCTTCCACCTCATTTTGAACCTTTTCCAAAGCAAGATTTGCCACGTACGCAACTTTGGAACCAGAGATCTCCGACAAGCGAACCTACCTCACCGAGACAACGTTCCCTCTTCCCCTCCACTCTCGACTTCTCCAAACCAAAATTCATTCTCCATAGTGACCGGGCCACCCCATACCCCTTCCCGAACCTCAGGTGATACCACTGGCCAGACCTCCCCCGTTCGCCCTGCATTTCCTCTCCCTGTTTCCCGTGGCCGAGCCACTGGTTCACTTGATCTCACACCACGTCCTACTACCGGGGATGGATCTCGTTCGCCAGTTCGCTCTCAATTCACGGGTCCAGCACCTATTCTTCGTGCCAATTCCGCCCTCCCTGCACGTTACTCCCGTGCTCTCGTCAACCCACCTAGTGACTCAAGTACCGCTAGCGTAGAAACAAACATGGAGGGGAGCGATACTGCAGATGAGGAAGAGGTTCAGGGTATTGTCAGCGAGCGTACGTCCTTTGAGGGCAACATCACTAACACCAGGCGTGTTGGCGAGATCCAATTTCCACGGACCGTGCCGCTCAGCCCCTCCAAGTCTAACTCTGGCACTCCCAGAGCCACGGACCGCGCCGGGTTCATCGCAACCGAACGCCCTTCATCACCACTCAAACCAAATTCGACTGGGATTATTTCGAGTGGTGCTATAAGCACATTGAAGCAGACTGCCACTGGGACACGCTATGGAACTGCACTTGGGGCTAACACACCTAGCCCAGCCAAGACCTGGGGACTTGGTGTGACACCTGTATGCCCGCGATGCGGCAAGAATGTGTATTTTGCGGAACAGGTTGCTAATTATTCGTTTTGATTGTGCAAGTGTATTTTGACATGGTGGATAGATGAAAGCCGTTGGAAAGACGTGGCACAAAGGGTGTCTACGCTGTACTTCCTGCAACACTTTGCTGGACTCCAAGCGGTTGAATGACAAGGATGGCGATCCACTCTGTGGAATCTGTTACAATAAGGTGTGTCGCGCTGTCCCAAGCAGTTTCTCCCTTCCCACTCTGTCATACAGCTTCATGGCCCCCAAGGAAGTGGTTACGCGCTGCTTGGAAAACTGGGTAGCTAATCTCATCCTTTTTGCGACATACCCCACGATCCTATTGATGCTCTGTAACGAATCTCGAAAGGACTGGTATTATTATTCGACTTGCGCCCCTGTACCACTTACATGTGTCCTCCAGTATCATCATTAATGAGCCTTAGATCTATACTGTGTAGTGTGGACTTCCCTTGATACTCCATACTTCTATATACACGCGGTGATTTCTGCCTCTTCCTAAATAACAGGGGTAGCAACCTTGCCTCCTAGTTCTATCTACGTTTGCGGCACAGGAAGGAGTTGTTTGCACCTACCGTGCAACTCGATCTGGCACTGCGTTACGCTGAGAACGATACCTCTTCCAAATCGACAAAATCTCCCGCAGAACGCCGACCTTTTCCCCCAAATCTACCAAGCACCGATGCTGGATCATATCTGCCATGATTTCCTGCGCAGCAGCCTGTGCTTGAGTGGAAGCATTAGGTCCAGGCTGATATGTCAGGTGCGCCCTAACCCGCCTTCTGATATAACGAGGGGCGGTCTTCCAAGATTCCTCGGCGTGTCTCATTTCAGGGGCCTGGTAGACAGCTACGATGGCTGGGGTGATGTCTCCTTTGTAGGCTAAGTAAAATCTCTCTAACATCTTCCATATCTCGTTGTCTTGCTCTCCTGCGCGTATGAAGAACATGAGGAGGTTGGCACCCTTGCTCAGGTGCTGCGCTGCAACACGAGGTTGGACGTCGCCCGATGACTGGCTCGCGAACACGGACGAGAGGTCTTGTAGATTGACTCGGACCTGTTGGAATCGGTACTCCCGTTGAGGATTGACGACACGCCGCAGGTGGGCCTGCACGCCCAGTGCAACGTCAGAAAACGCGTCCTGCCCTGTCATGTCACAGACAATGACGGTGGTCGTTGGCCAAGAAAGTTCCCCGATCACCGCACGCACATTGGGGACTGTGACCCAGAACGCATCGTCACAGATGTCCCAGCTTCTTAATGTGCACTCCTCTTGTACAAGGTCGGCGAGTTGGCAGCGACTGACATCGTCCAAATTGCCGCTAGGGGATTGACATGGATTGGATGGGATGTAGAGGTGCCTGTCGAAGAGAAATCCTTTTCGTATGAGATCCTGCTCATTTCTCTGCCACCACGCATCCGCCCCTTCAGGCTCATCGGGACCGAGGACGACAATGGACACCGATACTTTTTTCCTACAAATTGCCGCATGGAAGAGATGATAGTTCCGAACGTGGCGAATTTTAGGTCTTCCTGCTCGGAAACAAAAAACCAGAAGGTCGATTCCTGGTGTTTCCCTGAACCCCCGAACGAAATGCTTGAGATTCTTGTCCGTCACGAAAGCATCGTCGTCGGGGTTATCAAAGGCATTCGTGTTCCAAAAGTTGATGTGTGTGTGCTCGTCGAATGTGACGGGGA